>SNQJ01S0040527.1:69834-88316 GCA_010110895.2 Picea sitchensis | reverse complement strand
CCATGCCCATTGGAGTTCAATCCTTCGACTCCCAGTTTGACATCCTTTCCTTCCTGTTCGTCTTCTGTTTCGGGGGTAATGTGCACCTTTTCCCACTCCCTACTCGGCGTGGGTTAACTGGAGTCTTGATCTTCGTTGAACTCTGCACACACACTGTGAAATTAAATTCGAAGTTTGTCAGGCCATTACTCCTTCCGGAACAATCCATAACTTTTATAAGCCAATACGAACAAGAACGAAAGACATTTTGATTCAAATAAGTTTTCTGAGCTCTCGTTCGGTTCTGCAATTTTCGTGTTTTCAAAACTTTCATTTTTGGCACTTCGGGATTTCGGGACTTCGGGTTTCAGGGTTCCGATCCACGAGGCTTTCAGAATTGCTTTCCTTTCCAACCCACGACCTCCGAAATTCCGACTTACTCCACCCTCCAGGCCCACATACCACAGTGGTTACCCACAACTACGGTGGCACGTAGTCATGAGGGTCCACGTCGCTTTTAACGACGTCATTGGTTCCACCACTCTCGCTTTTCTCCATTCCCATGTCATCGCAGGTCAAATAAACGCAGTGCCTTTTTGTATTTCGCGCCTCGACGCTATAGTAATGTCAAACCATTCGGCTTTGCAACCGTCAAACCCCGACAGGTCTAGCGACCGGCCAATAGGGACAAATCCCTACAGGTTTAGCAAATGGCCAATGAGAACAGACCCCGTCGCACGGTTAAGTGGAGTACAGGTGGCAGAGGGAAAATGCGGCACGATAAACAACAAGTTAGGAGGGGGCCCCATTTCACACGCCACACTATTCTGGACACCCCCCCCCATTAAATGCAGAATGGCAAGGGGGTCCAGAATTCACTTGAGCATCGTTGATCAAGGTGAATTAATCTCAACCGTTCGAGAGTTGCACGTCCGATTCCGGACCCCCCCCCACCGCTAAAAGTAGAACAAAATGGGGGCTCCAGAATGAAACCTCAACCGTAGATCTGGGCAAGTGGACTTTGGTCGTCCATATATGCTCGTTACTTACCTTAATGCACATTCGCGCCCTGGCTTAAAGCTGACATCTCTTCCTCACATCTAACAGTCGTTACAGACCATGAGATTCCCGAAGGAATCTCATCCATTCATCGGGACTTAGCCACATGCTAACGTATCGACATTATGGGTCGGGATTTATCAAGACGAGAGCCTGAGTTCTTGTCAACGGAACTCCCGAATCCTTGATCCCTGATTTCACGATCCACGACTGCTCTGGGGTGTCCACCATGGAAAGTGTCAATCCCTTGTTACCAGGACTCCTGATATTGCGATTCCTGATTTCCCGAAATGGGAAATCTCACGACAAGTGGCCTCCGTCATTCAGACGGTCTAGATCTGTTTCAGGGATTTTGCCCCTATTCACTGGGGTTTTAACCCTCGGATATCTCCTAACAGATCCAATGATTGTCAGGTTTTCCTGCCAAGATCTGACGACTCAGATGGTTCCTAACTAACTCGGGATTTTGTGTATCGCGATTTCCACACTGCTGTGCAATTCCAAAGGGCTTTAAACCCTGTGCACACTTTCCATATCTAACGGTCACAAGGGTTCACCTTCCCTCCCGAACAGATCCTACAGCTCCTACACTTATGGTGTGGAGTCCTCTCTCCCTGTGGACTTATACCACACTGGTTGTGGTTTCATAACGCCGCTATACCTCCTGAACTTAAAAACTCAAGTAACTCCTTGACACTTTGGAGCACACCAGGGTCCAAAATTGGCCTTCCAGACCCAATTTCCATTCGCATTCTCGGTCCAAAGACCGCTCCACTTGCCCATCTAGTCTCAGTGTCGAAACCTTGGATTTGATACCAAACTGTACTGCCCCTTTTCTGGCTACCAAGGTTTAATCGCTATTAAGAGAAGGTTATAACACCACTCTATACATAACTCATACAGGTATTATAGAATGCACACGCATTTAAACAAATAAACTCATTTAAGCACAGAGTAAAACATATTATTTACTGCTATAATTAACAATCCATAGCATTCCATCTTAATTCATATACACATTGGAAATCATTATAACATAAGTAGTAGAGTCATGCAAACCATGATTAAAACATAATCAGATACTTATCTTTTAACAGTGGTAGAATCCACCAACCAAGTGCAGGCCTTCCATGAACCTCCTAGCCTTAGACATCACTGCTCATCAGCTCAACAGTGGGTCACCCTTGAGCTGGGACTAAGCTCCACCCCAAGAAGAGGAATCCTAGGCTAGGCCGAGGTTACAGGGAAAACAACACACAACCACAAGGAAGGGATTCTCTCCAAGGAACCTCCCACGCTCACCGCCCACAGACCCTCATTCCCCACATGCCTGTTCCAACCTAGGGGTATACACTTTCTCTGTCACCTGGACAGTCCTTCAGCTACTAATCTTCCTTGCCTTGGGTTACGGTAACAGGCCGGACCGGAAGTATCTGGGCTCTATGGAAGCTACAAGGTTCCTTCCAAGAGTTCTCTCCTTCCTCTGCGCACTCTCTCACCTGGAGGGAGTTGCTCACAGGTCCAACAACCTAATCTTCCAACTTCAACCACTTCTCTCACCTGGTAAGAGTGTTGTACAAACTGGCCAACAAGCCACATAGGATCAAACACTACACGTCTACCACAATCCATGGGAATCTAGACACAAACACCCCAAGGCAGCTCCAGATAGGTGCAACAGTATAACCAAGCTTAGCAGGGACGAGACACTTCTGTTTTCTCAATTTGGCAATAGGGAATAGACTCACATTCTGGATTCTTAAGGATGCGTGACGAGTCGTCCACGTAGGGGTCGATTCAGACTTCCCGGTTTAGAACAGAGAAGGGATGTACCAATTTTCCAGAACCAAACACAGACTCTTTCGAAAATCCACACAGGCTTCTCGTTCAGGGAATATACACACCGGTTTTCTCAGAGCTCGACACAGACTTTTCGAATCACAGGGACAAACACAGGTTCTCTGCAGGAGTCGGGTTGGTAGTATTATCCAGGGCTCTGTACGCATTTAGACCATCGGGTAGCATGGGGGAGGAACCCTTTCTCACGGTTAACCCTGGCTGTTTTATTCGCATGCGTCAGGGTTGACACTTGTCACCCATGAAACTCCATGTGTTCCACCAGCACGCATCTCCCTTACATTTTCTCCCTTGCCACTAACTTAGGATAAAAATAAAACATAAAATGCACATGTTCTTTTTGGAATAATATTAAATATTATTATTCCCAGTCTTAAGCTCCCTAGGCCAAATGCTTAGCCCCTTTTCCCACCTTCCAGCCCCTAATTCCTTTCCCACTCTATGGATGCTTAGTCCCTCTTCACTCATTCATCGTGGTCGGTCTGCACATGGCAGTGTTTATTTTTTTATTAATTGTTCTGCGTAATTACATATACAACAATAGGCTCCTGGCCTTCAACACTCAGGCTCCCTGGCCTAACAAACACATAAGCCTCTAGCTTATAAAAACTTGGCTCACCAGCCTATAAATCGTAATTACAATTCATTTCAGAACATGGTTTACAACGGGGCTAGGCCTTGGGGACACTACAGCTATGACCTCATAGAAAAAGGTGATCTTGTGCATGGGAAAGAGTGGTTTTAGGCCAACCCTCTTTTCTCCCCACAATTCACCTCTAGTTGCCACGTATCACTTTGTTAAAACTGTGGTATAAATTGCAGCTTGCTCTCAGATTTTTAACATCCGAGCAAGTTCTGGCTCTGCAATTCTTCCCAAATGTTGATCTCTCGCCTTCAACAATGATCCGTGATCAACATATGCTATCTATCCTCCCTTCCTGTCTTTCACATGCCCTCCCAGATCTACATGATCTATCGACATGTATCTCCCTTCCAAATCAACAGTTATGGTTGATTCTGGATTTTCGGTATTTTAGAGTTTCAACCCTCAACTCTCACTTTTCCCTGTAAGGAAATATTCTAGACTGGAAGATCTATTGACACCTATCCTCAACAATCAGATGGTTTTGATGGATGCTAAATCTATGGCCTTCTCGATTTTTCAGGTCTCCACACACACAAAACTCTTGAGTGAATTTCCCCGGAGTGATAGATATTCTACCACGCGTCCTATCTAAATAAATGATCAAGACCAGATCAACGGTCCTTCAACCTCCTCCTCGATCAACGATTGATATTTCCTTCATGAATTTGGTGCTTTCACCCTCTTCTTTCCTCCAGAGTGCTTCATACCCGGACTTCCAGATCCGGGGCCACGTGTCCTCCTTCACATCGATGGCTCTCACTGTTTCAGGACTTCGGCGCTTCAGGATATTCTGAAACAAAACTTCTCAGAAACCCCAGAGTACAATCCTCCGAATTTCATNTTTGGGCTTTGATGATTTCAAAATTTCATCCTTCACATTCTCTCGGAGTGTTTTCACCCAGAGTTCACGATCTGTCGCCACGTTCCCTTCTTGATATGATGGTCCAGAGTACTTCTCACAACTTATCTAACGGTTGTTGTCACTCCTCCTCCTGATATTTTTACTTCTTCCGCCTTGGAAGATTTTTGTCAATGTTCAAAGGCTTCAACCTTTGGCCTTTCTCCTACGAGTCTACCTCTTGGATCTCGTCTTCGCTCCCATAAGCGTTATCTCTTCTGAGCTTTAGGACTTAGAATGAGTCAGTCTCCAATGCACTCGTTGCATTATCTTTTCTGATATTTTTGATTTACTTAGTCTCCTAAGGGTCTTTGCCCTTCTGTTTCCTTTCAAAAGAAAAAATTTGTGCCCTCCTGGCAACCTTCTCCTCAAAGCACACCTTTTTGAGCATTTTCTATGGAGTTTTCAATATATTTGTGAGTATATTCCTATGATACTCTTATCCCTGAACTCGACAAATATTTCTCTCTATACACACTTGCACTCGCTCAATGCTCGCCTGACAGAGCCCTACAGAGTTATCAGTGTCCCTATCTCTCTCTGATCTCAACACAGAGTTCTTCCTATGCAATCCTTGCAGTTCTGTTGATGAAGGTTCAATGATATCTCTCCTGAGCTTCTACGAGGTTAAATTACCACTGTCAACGAACTCCTTGTGGACAATGTGCACTTCTTGCACTTGAAAACTCAAAGAATAGAAACAATTGAAACTTTTTCAATACTTCACCAGTTTACGCATTCAAACCAATATGATTTAAGAAAACGTTCATATTTCATTTTCTTTCCAAGATCTTCTCTTCTCTGTAATAATTTTTGGGCACTAGCCCCTTTGTCTTAGTCCCCAACCCATGTGATCACGGGTCATGACCAAGTGCTAGATCAATAAGCGATTACTCAGGACTTTGGCCTTTGTCTTCAGAAGATTTCAAAGAACCACATAAAAATCTCTCAGAGTTCCATATTATCAAACTCACGACGTAGGGAGGATCAACCGTCCACGTCTACTCAGCATCCAATGACTGTCACTTACTATGGAACCTCAGGTGTCTGAGTTTTGAGTCTTCAGGTCTTCGGTACTTCAGAGCTTTGGAGGATCTTGCATCCACACATCAGAACTGTTAATCTTTGAACATTCCCAATCACCTTTGGTGACGTCATTACATCACATCACTTAACATTTTCAAATTGAGGGGGCATGCAACGAAAGTTTGGAGTAACCCTCCTTTCATCCCACAATTCTTCTGACGCTAACACATAACCCCTCAGTGAAATCGGGGTTTGGATTGTAGGACCGCCTTGGATAATTAACTCTCATGCAACTTGGGTCCCCGCAATTCCTCCTAGCCGTCATTTTGGATGTATCTTGATCAATGCTAGTGTGGGTCCTCTAAACTTTAACTGCGTTATGTAACCTCCGCCCCACTAGCCCTGTTCATACGGCAAGCCACATGGTGGAATACTAGCAGTTGATATGTTGCCCAATCAAATACGTCTCACATGCCACATTCCATATGGAATTTCAATATTCCATGGGTTCAGAACCCACTTATATGTGGCACACAACCCATGTGTCCACGTCAATCCACGTGATGTCATCATGATTCACTACTTCGACTCTTCGGGAGATTTTTCCCTTCATTATTGTGTTTGACCTTTTAACATTGGCATGATCCAATGGTCAAGCTCTCCTCTCCAGATATATGGTCTATATCCAATTTAGAGACTCAACCCTTCTCTTGTTTCTGGCATTAGACTTCACTGAAGCCGTGAAGTCCGATCGGCTTCCAGGTTAACCCTTCTGCATCTTCCCCAGATCTGATGGTCATAAGGGATTTCCGTTCCTTCCAAAAAAATCCTATGACGCAAAACAAACTCTGTTACTCTATGGATTTCCAAAGGAATTCACGGCTAACTACCTTGGAACATTACCAGATCTGACAGTCGTGAATGATTCTCCTTCTCCCAAACAGATCCTAAGGTCCACATTTCTTTGCAGTCCAATACCGCTTCTGTCATGGTTTTATGACACCGCTACTCCTCCCGAGCTTCGTAAAATGGCAAAGGTAACTTCTTTGCACTCGAGAAGGTTCTGAGGTTCGAAATTGGTCCTTTAGACACAATTTCCACTTGAACCTTGAGTCCAATGACCACTTATCCAACCCATCCAGGCTCAGCATTGAAACCATGGGTTACAACTTGATTTTTTTCCATTTTGACAACAACTCCTTCTGAAACTCTTTCTTCAACTTCCACTAACATGGCCCATCCATGCTCAGTGTTGTAACCATGATCTGATACCAATTTGTAACATCCCCGGCCACCAACAGGTCGAGCCATTCCACCTACACAAACATAACTTAGTCTTGTTTTCTCTGATACCATTTTGTAACATCCCTAGCCACCAACAAGCCGCCCAACACCACTACTGCGGAATATACACTTATATATATAATATGCATTAAATCAAATAAACACATTTTAACATAGAGTTATTGTTACCATTCAGATTTAAATAGAATTAACAACAATTCATACATGCAATGGAACACATGATAACATTCAAGCATTAGTAGCACAAACATGCATAACATATTAATTAAGCACAGACTGATACTTATCTTTAGCTGGAGTAAATCCACGAAGTACCTACAGAACTTCCACGAAACTCCCAGCCATAGACTGCACTGCTCATCATGCTCAGTACAGGGTCACCACCGAGCTGGGACCAAGCTCCATGCAGGGCAAGGGAATCCTAGACTAGGTTGAGGTTATAGGAAACTGCACAAAGAAACTATAAGGATTCTCTCTAAAAGCCTTCTTGCACCCACTACTCACAGACTCTCATTCCCCACATGCCTATTCCACCCAGGAGTATACACCTTCACATGCATAGTCCATCGGTTGCTTCACCTCCCTCTCTGGGTCTCAGCAACAGGACATATCAGGAATTCTCAGAGCTCTGTAGCTGGTGCTGGACTCTCTCTCTCAGATAAAACCGCTTCCCAACATACTCTCTTACTTGGAGAGAGTTCCTTACAGGCTTGACAACCTACCTCTTCTACCATGGGCCTGACAAACTGCTTATTCAACATAGTCCTCAACTCATCTCAATCTAGGTGAGGACAACAATAATGATTCAAAACTCATTCACATAGGGATGACAGTAAAAACCATAAATTGGGTATGGACGTCCAAAAATGACAACCATCCACACTAAGACACATCACAACTCAGTAAGAAGTAGATGATGACAACAAGCCACCCTTAGTCGAGGAACTGTGTTGCCACAACAACCAACCGTTATGATACCCACACGACACAGACATATTAAAGATGCTCCAACTTTATGGAAGACGTGGCTTACTCTGTCGGTTTTCCCACGGGTTCTCACTGGGTTCATGACCAGGAAACAATGCAAAGGTCGATTGCATAGGAAAAACGGGTCCAAACTTCAGATGGCCGAATGACCAATGAACTTCCTTGGAGGTTGGAAGAATGCCCCCAAACATGACAGACTCATCAATTTTAACTTCATGCGCCCAGGACGACACTTGTCATCCTAGAGCTGCATGAGTTTTACTTAGCACACATTCCCTTTACAAGAACTTCAGAAAACACTCAACATGTCCACCTTAGCCTTCACAAAATAATAATAAATTATTATTCCCTTTATAGGTAAGCTCCCTAGCTTATCCCCTAGGCCCACACACTTAGCCTCCTCCCTTATCGAAGCTTGTGGAAGCTTAGTCCCCCATCAGTCTTTCTTCGTTGTCAGTCTGCATGCAACGATGTTTGTATTTTATTAATGATCTATGATCTACATAATTACATATACAAAATTAGGCTCCTTGCCTTTAACACTTAGGCTCTTCGGCCTAATAAACACATAATCCCACCATCTTATATACACTTGGCTCACTATCCTATAAACATGATTATAATTCATAATAAAACTAGGGCACTACCGGGGGATATTACATATCCTATCCTCCAAGAATTTCAATTCTTCATACAATCCAACAAAATTATTTTGAATTGTATCTTCCATGCAATATTCTTCTTTTGATTCTTTTGTCATCCATTCCTCCAAAAGTTCCATTTCTTCTTTTGTACATCCTTCCTCTGACAAAAGACTGTCTTCCAACACTCCAATGGTTGAAAACCCTTTGATCATGTTTTCATAAGGTGATCATCCATCCTTTGTACCAACATAATTTCTATAAGATAATGTTGGTTCACTCTTCCTGAATAGAATTTGAACTGTGTTCAACTTCAACCTCCTCATAATCTTAAGACTCTTGAAATTTCATTTCTTTTAACATCATCATGCATTCTTCAATGCACTGAAATGTTTCTTCATCTTGTTCTTTTGCTGAAAATTTTTCTTCAACTTAAGCTTCCCCATTATCTTGGTGATTATTACAAGTTTTCAATTGGTTGTCTTTATTATCTTCTCATGTTACAACATTTTCCTCATCATCTCCAAGGTCTAAAAATACACGTTCAACAAAAAATTAGTCTAATTCAACCATCCTCTTTAAGAGCTTCATTTATTTATCAATATGCATGAACACATCATCCAATTGTTCATCACGTTCCAAATCTACAAACATACACAAAAATTCATAATTAAAAATATAAGGCTCTTTATCTGATGCCTCAGTTACCATATCACCATGTTGATATGAACAAGTCCAATAGTTCATGAGAATTTCAAGAAATATCTCCTCATCATCCTCATCTCCATACTCTCGAAGGGATATTCCTTATTCAGGTTCACATATAAAAACATCCACTCCATACTCAACTACTCTGATTTCTTCTGATACTCTGTAAGACATCATTTTCCTTAGCTTCACCTATAGTGAATTACATATCAACTTCTTCTTGTTCATTTCCCAACCATATCTCTTGTCTTACCCACATTCTTGTACCTATTCCTCTAGTACACTAAGATGTACCTTCAAATCAGCCATCTCCCTGTCAAATTTCTCATTACTCATCCTCCATATGCCAACTGCTTTGGCATTTTCCTTCTTATAGTTGTGACTATTCTTTGAACATTGTACATGACCTTTAGTAGTCACCGTCTCCACTTTCCTTAATAGACTCTCCTTTTCCACTTGTGAGATGCAACAAGCCATCCCCATCTCTGTAACAAGTATTCTACTTGTCATGAGTACAAAGCCATTTCCTTGGCATTTCTTCTTTTGGTTCTCTGTAGTAGAATTTCTCTTGAGAACTTCCAAATTTTTCTGTATTCTTCATCCTTAATTGCTCACCTGTCTTGAGAACTGCAATTGTCCTCTTCGTCTTCAACAATCTAATTTTTTTGGGGGGTTCTGCCATAATTTTCTTTACTTGAGAGATCTTATTTTTCATTTTTCCTCTATCATAGATTCATTGTTGTAATGGATTATATCCATCATCCTTTTTTTGCTACAATATCCTTCAATCTGTTTTAACCTGCAAACATTAAAACTTGTTTACGGGAGTTCCCATAAAAATCATTGTAAGATATTTATCAAGATCTTCTCTTCAAAATTCTTTTGTTGATCCACTCATCCTTAATCAACCTCTCCATAAGCACCTCTTCCCTTAACTCTTCACCAAGAGAGTTCTCTTCATATTATCTTTGACAATCCTTTATCACCAATTGCAATCAAAGGTAGGGAATTCAATTAGTTACTCTGATTCTTCCTTCAAGAGAAAACTCCTTCTCCTAAATCCTAAATAATATCGATGTTCTTTTCTTTTCCACTAAGGCTTCTATAATACTCTTTGTGGTCCTTCATCCCTCCTATAATTAATTCGACAATTGGTCCTTATATGATACCAAAATGATGACGTTAGTGGTTAATACCCACAATATGATATCCCTTCTAACTTAGGCTTCCCATCAAACCCAATAAAGGGTTTCGAAGGACCTGTACTCCATTTTTCTGCATATTCCTGATTCACTTGCATAGGATATTCATTAAATATCTATTATCTATCTCTCAGAATAATTCTTCTATACGACCTTTATTCGATAACAATTATGGATCGAATATCCACTTGAACTTTTGCTTTGACTCTGCCTTCAATCCCTCCTTGATATGACCACCAGGTTGTGATCTTCATTTAACTACCAAGGAACTTACACATGTAACAAGATTAAACTTCAATCACTTACCTTACAACCAATAGATATGAATGACCGCTTAACTCCTCGATGCTTGTCCTCCATGTGACCAAGAGTCATGACCTCACGCTATTCCAAAATCACTTACCAAACAATACCACCTATTGTATTCCTCCATACTACATGGGTGATTAGTTCGTGGTTTTAAAACCCACCATGTGAGGATCCTCGTGTGTAAAATAGCCAACATGTGTCCCAAGTGGTACTCCACTTACTACTTAAACGGATAGTTTCCTTCCTATTAACTCCCAGACACTTCAATCAGGCGCATTGTATTTCAATCGTAGATCTTCCTTCTCAATAGATTGTGAGATCTGTATCTCCAAAATATTGGTTAAACCTCGATCACCTTTGATCCTCGACGATCAATGGTCCCATCTTAATATTTCATAGATATGGATGAATTATACCATTTCGCAGACATAAAGAGGTAACTCAACAACCATTCGACAGAACACTATAAGATCAAGGATGTACATGTGGAAAACCCATCCATGGCTCACATTCTTTCCCAAATCAACCTTGTCCTTAACTTATTCTTACATACAATTGTGAAACCTTTTCTTGCTGTCGATTTCCTCCTTGTATTACAATATGATGGTGAAAATTTATTCCACATTCGGCCCCTACACTTACATTCTATTCTTGATCCAATGATCTAAAACTAATCCCCTTATGGGTCAATGGTTAGTGTAGATTCCACCATAATTTTACACAATCTTACGATGAATATCGATCATCGATCCTAAAAGTGATTGATGGCCATCGATTTGGAATCCATGGCTCTAATCCCCATTCAATTATGTTTCCCAGTGCGCTTTCTCGACGACACTTCTTCTTCCTCGATATGTAATCTGCAGTTGTCCTAAAACCTACAACCACTCAAATGATCAAATGTCAAGAGTTTTATAAATTCACAGAGAATCCCTAATAACTCAATAGTAGAGATATATATTCCATGAACATAAGCTTCTCATAAACACTCGAAATACAGTGTCCTTTTCTCCATTAATTCAATTACACACCCTCTACATAAAATTTTACATAAGGCTTCTCACTTTCAATTTTTTTTCTCACATCTCACTCTTTGGACGACTTCCTCATCCAATTGGCCACCCTTCTATGGCCTGATCTTCCCTATCAATGGCCAACCCATTTTAACTTCATTCTTACAATATATGTATAAAAGGATCCTGAACTAGAGTTAGTTCAGATCCAAAATAATCTCAACAATAAATCGCTATGGATCCTCTAGATCCAAAAATCACTCAAGTGTTTTGCTAAGGACATCTTTAGATCCACAAATTACTAAAAACATCACAAGGATCCCTCTCCTCACATGTTCTCACACATTCTAGAACTTATACAATTCATTCCTCATTTACATTTATCAAACCATATCCTATGCCTCTCTTCTAAAAACCCATAAAACATTGGAGAATCCATTAAATAAACCCTTAGGGAATCCATTCCCTCGCAAATGAAACACCCCTATGTCTTCAACCAATGTAGAAGGTTTTGGAAGAATAATGCTCTTGAATCATTCCTACATACTATCCTCCCTACCTTGTGATAGGTTGAAAACCATATGTTTTTTCCTATATGTTACATGTTTATATGTGAGTAGGATGTGCATTCAATCACACATGATAGACACATAATAAGATGTCAATCCTTACTCCTTAGTGACCACTAATCCCCCCTAAGTGGTAAGCGGGCTAGTTAAATAGGCCTTGACTATGAAACACATCTCTTTCCATGAAAAATGGATACTTGAAATCTCTAAGTCAGCTCATTGATATTGTTAGTATCATTAACTTAAAGAGTTGTAGAGGTTAGATCTAGCTTTTGATGCAAGGAACTTGCAGAATTTTAGTGACCATGTCTAGCTCTTGGTACTTAATGCTTGAGGGCTCTAAGTTATCTTGGTTTCACCCTTAGTATTGACTTTGGTTTTTATATGTGTATTAGTTGCTACAAAATTATCCTTTGAATTACATAATTATTTTGACATAAAGAAATGAAATAATGCATTTATGACTTGATTTCTCGTGTAGATCTATGCATATTTTATAAAATGAGAAAAGTTAGATTAAATTACCATTGATATTTAAAAATTTACTTACGAGTTGTAAACGAATCAAAGAATCATATGGAGTAGAAGTACAAAATATACTTGGAATGTGGTCAATCATATATATTTATGTATTTTTGAAAATTCTAATTGTGCATGGTGTTGATGTTTGTGGGTGAATATTATGCATGTAGTACTAAAATAATTAGCATTTTGGCATGATAACAACATATAGGATGAGTCTCAAAAGATACATAAAAATAGAGGGTTGGGCTTGAGGCCTCATCTTTTGCACCCTAATATTGGATGGTTGTCCAAATGGTCAAATTTTTCATGGTGATCTAGTCGTGATTTTGGTCTCAACATGATTATTGAATTTCCATGGATATTCCACTCGAAAAGTTCATCACAATAGTTCTTATATTATGCAGGTTTATTTCCTTAGATCTTAGATTTATTATAACTAGATTATTGCTCAAATTTATTAAAATAATTGAAATATGAAAATGAAAGAACAAGTAAATGACACACCATCCACACAAATGAACATAATATGTATTTTGGTAGACAAAAAATAAGAGAAAGACCAAATAGAAGGTGAGGCCTATTCTCTACCCTCTTTTGTTTAGTTATGAAAAACAAGTACAAATAAAGGGGCACTCATTATGGAGTTTCTTTTGACATTGTGGGCTAAATGGCTGCTACATAATTGTCTTCCAGATATGTTATTATTTCAAATCCCACTCTTAGATTATCCTATCAATGATGGACATGTACAATGCTAAAATAACAGAACCCCCTCTATTCTGAGTGAGTGAGTATTTAACATAGCTTGATATGTATCCAACATTAAGGTTTTTGCATGCCTCAACCTTCAATTAGTGTTAGGTTTTGGACCTTCTAAGATCTTCTTGAAAGTCCAAACATGGATATCCCCACATGTGTGAGTAATGGGAACTAATCTAGCATCAAATAGGTACTATGGTGGTCAACAAGGTAGATCAACTTGAGGGAGACATAGCCTTTACATACAAGTTCCTATGGAGATTATTTTCACACTATTGAAAAGATGTGAGAAGGAGAATTTTGAGGAGTTGTGAGATATGCTTCCAAATTTTTGACTCAAAAATATACAGTTTGATTTCTCAAAATGGATCTGGAAGACATTAAATTTCTAGACTAGGACCTGGCACTAAAATAGTCATTGTAAGTCAATTCCTCCAATTTTTTCCACCTATAAAGTACCAATATAGATTACAAAATATATAATGATCCATTCGAAATCATACCTCCACATTTAGGGAGGCTTTTCATCCCCAAAATATTTCACTAAATGAGGTGAGGAATTTTTTCCTCTATCTTCTCCATGGAGTACCATTTTACCTTTCTTGGAAGATGTACTTTCAACCTAATCTCTGAAAGGTCGTGCTATCACTATGTAGATTTTTTGGACTTCTTTTGAAAAAATGTATCTTTTTCCAACTCTACCTAAGATTGTAGTTCTAATTCCTTTATGGTAGGTAGGATTTGCTCCTCTGTTTCCTAATACAACATGGAAGGCTCACAAAGATTCTTATTTTTCTTAGTTACCAGTGAATAAATGTCCATATATGGGGGTATGCTAATTTTATAGAAATTATCACCCACCTTCTATAATAACTCAAAAGGACCATATCATAAAACCTTGATATTCTCATCCAAACCTTGTAACATTGCAACAAACTCTGTCTTCCACCTTGAATGCCTTCTAAGTTAAATCAATGTCTCCTTTATTTGAAAATGAATCCACCTATCAATTTCAACAAATTCCTTCAAATTCCCTGAAAATGGGACTTTGAAACTTATCATAAAAACATATTCCATTAGTTCTTGGTAGTGGACTACTTAACATAAGTCTAGAGAACTCTAATAACTTTGAAATACATCAAGATAAAAATAAATGAAATATTTAATTTCTATTCACTTCATCTTTATCTTGCCACACTTCTCATGGGGCCGAGATCTACTCATAAGTTGATGGACTATTTCCTCTCTTTCACTGAATTTTTTGAAGCCCCCGATTGTTGGAACCTTGAAATTGGGATTGGGATTCTTTAGGAAGATTTAGTGCATCTTTTTAAGCATGTTGCATTAAATTAAAAAAAATAAATCAAGTCACTACTTTTGATGAATTATCGTATTCATTATGTTTGCATTCTAAAGTTTTATAGTGGTGTTCAATCTCATTAATATTGGTGTTGATTGTGAGCAAGTTACACTTGTTGTAGTATATTCCTTCTTCATGCCTCCACGAAATTCTTTTGAATTCTGAGTTCTCTGTTGTCCATGATGCACTTCTCTATTTTCCAAATTACTTAAACTAAAACTAAAGGATCAGAAAACTTATGCCACTATCAGGGAATAGAAGGTATACCATGGAAACTGAGAACTAGGTCTACGCTATTAATACAATACTAAGATTCCAAACCCAATAGCATTATACTAGCTGACGAGGTAGAAACGATCACACAATATTTTGAATTCAATGCAGTCTCCCCATCAGAATTGAGATTCCAAACCCAATAGCACTATACTAGCTGATGAGGTCGAAACGATCACACAATATTTTGAATTCAATGCAGTCTACCCGTCAGAATTGAAATTTAACTGAAAATCTTGAATTCTTCCAGAATACAACGCTTTTGACTTAAATACAAGAAGATTTTGAAAACTCGATTCTCTTATCCCGATCGGTGAACACTGGAGTATATCCAGAATCTCAAGATGATCCAGGCCACACAATATAATTCTCTAGAATAGATAAATAACCAGAACCAGAAAAGGGTCCTTCTGACAGAAATTGACTAAACCTACTTCACTACTGACAATATCCTAGCAAAAAGAAATTATAGAGATAATTTTCAGAGGATTCCAAATAAACAGAGGAAAGGGAACGAATACCCGAAATTCGCGACGAATTGAGTTGAATTCCTGAGACTCTAAAAATGTCAAAATGTGCCACCCTAGCTGGAAATATGGTGGACCGTCTGACTGGAGCTCGAAGTACTACTTCCAAACTCTCAGTGGTAAACTCCAAGGACCCAGAGAGCGCCAAAGAGATAATTATACAGAGACAGAACATTTAGACTTCCTTAAAAGAATTTTTCTGCCGCCCTCATAATCCAAAAAACCAAATGCAAATCTATTACAAATCCAAGGAGAAAATCCCGCCAGCGAGTGACCACAGGAATGCATAATTCTATAACCTGCCTTCACCAATATCCCACCTCGATTTCGAACGATATTACTATCCCCTTCAATACTGGGATCTGGCATTAATTCACGCATGCTACACGGACTGCAATAACTCCATCTAGCTCCCATATGAATGTGAAAAAAATAATTGTCTGACAAACACTGAATAAATGTGACGAGACTCTGTTTCTCTAAATATTCTATTTTTTTGAATTCACCTTAGAAATAGTTTTTTGCAGAATCATCATTTTATATTGTTTAAATAACATTTATGAATGCATAAATGAATTTAGTATAGTAATAAACTTTGGAGTACTAGAATTATACAAAATCAATCACTCAAATCTAAAATTTCAATAAATTTTGATCAGATTTCAATAAAAAATATTCTAAAATATATCCTTAAAAAATTAAAAAATTCAAACTTTATCTAATATAACAAGATCAATAACCTCAAGGATTCTAAAGTATCCCTCTACCTAACTCTCTCGGTACTTTTTTTTTAAAATGTGATTTCTAATAAATTTTAATTTAAGAAAATATAAATTAATTAAACAATTTATTTTTAATCATGGGTCAAAATATGTGATCTTTGATAAATTCTTATTTCAATTTGATGAATACATTAAAAATATAAAATAATTAAACAATTTCTAATTTTGATTTGAAAAATATATATTAATTTAATTTCCACACTATCAAAATATATAAAATTTGTCATATTTTAATTAACCAAAAAATGAAATATACATATTATTTATTTATATATATATATATATAAGGTCACTACTAAAGCTTAAAAGTTTATATATTCTATCTTCTTCTTAGCTCAAGTGGTTTGGTAGTATGTTTGTTATCTTCGCCATCGAGGTTCAATTTCCACAAGTGAACATATATATATATATATATATATATATATATAAAAAGTAAAATTCTCAAAAAAAATTATCTATTATGAGAACTATGCAAATATTGATAAAAATAAAAAATAAAATAAAAATGAAGAAAATAAAAATAAAAATTTAATAATATAAAAAATTTAAAGAAAAAAATAAACCTATATTTACAATGTTAATTTTATATAAAGAGTAATGAAAAACATATATGTAACAACCATGGTTAAATAGTTGCATAGGGTTTATTAAGTATAATTAATTAGATAATTAACCGTCCTAATATAGTTTTAGTTAAACAATGATTAGTTATTAATAATATTAATTACTTATTTATTTATTAATGAATTGTTTGTAACTATTGATCAACTAATTAATTAATTAATTAACTTATTAAAGGTTAGGGTAATGAATTAAGAGCTTAATAAATTTTAAATTATTTTTATAAGACTTTACGTATCAGGGGGAAATGAAGCATGGGATGGAAGGATAAGGTGATAAAGGAATGGGATAAGGTAATAAATAATAAGATAAGGTAATTAATGGAGGATAGGAGAATCGGTGAATGGGGGGAGATATGACCGGGAAGAGTCCTACGGGAGAGGATTATGAAAATTTGAGGGAGGAGCATTATTGGGGAGGAGGTCTTTATTTCTGTGGAATATTTTCTGGTTTTGAGGAGTTTGGTTTTGGAGTTTTGGTGAACCATTGCAGGGGGCACCAGGTTGCTGGGAGTTTTGGGCTCAGGGGCCAGGATTCCTTTCGATATCCTGGAGCTAGGGAGATGGACAGGCTGCTCCTAGTTGGCTGGGTGGTTAGCCGATTTTGGGCAGGGTTTGGTCAGTGCATCAGGCTGGGCAAAGCAGCACAGAGGACAACCAGATTAGCGGGAATTAGCATCAGCCAGAGGTATCTATATTCTGTTATGTAATTCATTAGATTGTTGTTCATTAATTAAATTATGCTGCTTATATGTTGAATGAAAGAAATTACTTATTGTTTATGCGTAGAAGTAATCTTATCTGTTAAAATTATGAGAATTAATAGGCTAATTAAATATGTCTCTACACATGGTATCAGAGCTATAGTTCACAATCTGGGGCCGAGGGCCTACCCACCTACTTAGAATCGACCCAGAAATAAACCAAAAAAATATCAAAAAAAAAAACCAAAAATAAAGTTTAGGAATTGAATTGTTCCAGCATTAACCCATAAATTTAAACAATCCCTAAATAGTTACATTGAAACCCTTTAAAACAATTTAGAAAATAAGACCTGGAACCCTAAATAATCTGTATATAAAAAATATATATATCTATATATAAGCCGCATATACACCACAACGGCTCCTCCAGCTCTGGCAGTCGGCAAAGCCCACTACTGTTGCTCTTCAAACCCAGTTGCAGTCTCACTCATTGTGCACAAAATCAATCAAATAATCTTTGAGGTTGTATTTATGCCCAATCAGGGACTAACCCAGCTGCAAAAATAAAAATCGAGAGGCTTTCACACAAAGCAGTAATCTCAAGAATGAAATCTTGGTATGAATGGATAGATATATCTGTGAATTTGAAAAACCTCTTTGATGACCAAGGGTAGAGAAGAAGAACCAGTGTATCAGTTCGCATTTAGGACTGGGCATTAGTGTAGCATCCAAC
>SNQJ01S0040527.1:0-51975 GCA_010110895.2 Picea sitchensis | reverse complement strand
CTGAGGAACTGACAAAGCAATTGCAACAATTGTCTATACAACACATAGCGGCCAGCCAAACTACTATTTTGGCTTCTCCCCCTACTAAAACGTTGGATGTACACATAGTACAATCGACAAATCCAAAGTCCACCCAACAACCTAAAGGAAAGAAAAAATAATGAAAGAAGGGTAAGGGAGATAAGAAGCCCACTAATAATGATGGTCAGGGAAACACTGAGAAACGAAAGGCGAGGTATCCATGCAACTTGTGCATGGAAGACCACCCGACCCACCAATTTCCTCAGCTTGCAGAGGGCCAAAAGTTTGTGACATAGAAACAACCTGTCGTGTTAACCAATCCATTTCAACATGGGAAAAACCTAACCCAAGCCTATACATGCGTGGAAGGGGGCAGTCAAGGACCCTCTCCATCTTCGAACAATCCTGCATCCGCGAATGTGTATATGATGAAGGGTGATGATTTTATATTGACTAGATTGCATGAATACAATAAACCAAACACTTATGAGAAGGGAAAAGAAGCCGAACTCCCATCTCTTCCTCTCCAGATCGAGAAGACTTTGGGTGAAACAATGACATGCATCCCAAAAGGCACGTTCAAAAAAGCTCCTCACAACCCAAACGCAAGGGTCACCCAGAACTATGTGTGGTGGAGGATTTGTCTCAAACCCCTTATGCGATGTGCACTTTGGAGGTCCTCCAAAGCTTCCCTTCCTAGAGGAAAGCTTTGTTAGCCGCTTTAGGATCTACCAAGACTTGTAATACGGGTACAATCATGCTAGATACAACTAAATTAAAACGTCATATGCCTTACCATGTAGCGTTTCATATAGTAGTGGCTCACCCCACAAAAACTTTTACTCGGAATATTTTCCACACGGTGGTTGATGAGGGTGCCTCGACATGCGTTATGTCGTTGGCATGTTGGAAGGCCATTGGCCAGCCCGTTTTGTCAATGTCACCTACCTGGTATGTTGGAAGGCCATTGGCCAGTCTGCTTGTCAAATGTCACCTACTCTTCTCACTACTTTCGATGGTTTATTCATTTTGACCACATGGTATCATTCCCTTCCCATGCAGCTAGGAGGGAAGACCATGTGCTGAGGTAGAAGTAGTTGATGCCTTGACTACACTTAGGGAAGGAGTTGGACTTACTTCTAATGCAAGCAAGCACGCTAAATTTTCCTCGGTCTTCTTCTTTCCACACGAGGACCGGATTGAGACCATTGATCAATTGTCTTTACCCAGACCTGACCCTTCATTGGAGGTATCCACTGTCCCGATGATTGATAATACCCAAATAGGTGTAGTCAATGTAGGGGTTAGTTTATGCCCATCTTTGATGGGTACCTTTAATTACCCAACCCCTCAAGGTGATGTCAAGTTCATATCCCACCACCAGGCGGCTGATATTTTCTAAGTTTCAACGCTCAGATGACTTACTTCAACGATCCATGGATATTTCCTTCCCCATAGACCATGATGGAAGGGACAAAGTGCCCTTTGGCATGTCCATGCCCTTGTCCATGCCTGAAGTAGTATACTCTTTTAGTCCATCAAGCTTCAATCGCATTGCATCCAACTCGACAAGAGATAGATCCAACTTGTGAGAGCTTATTTGGCTCAAGGTTCTCTTGCCCATACCAATTGTTAGATTCTAGTCTTTCCCTCCGACAAAAACAAGAATTGAAGCAATGACTAGTCCGGGAAAACCCTGAGATGATCTCCATCACAAATCATACTTCCTCCTTAGTGTTAAATGTAATCAAAACTAAGAATTCACCTTGACTATGATTGGATATAGGTCTTGTCCTATTAATCCCTAAATGCCACATGAGTTTGCGTCGAGTGTAATATGGCAACTATCACTGAAAACATAACTATCAATATTCTAGAACCCCTCAAAATCGTGGAGAATGTTTTGAGCCGTTCATCATTTCCTGAGATTCAAATACATATCTATTTAAAGAATTATGCGACATGTTTATCTGGTCTTATGAGGAAATGCATCGATCCAAAATAGTTGAACATGAAATCACAATCCTATCCAAATGCTAAGCCTATTCGGTAGAAGCTTCGGCCCGCTAATCCCATGAAAGAAGCAGCCATTAAGTTTGAGGTTGAAAAACTTCTTAAGGCTTGCTTTATCTATCCTATCCATTTGACCTAATGGGTGTCAAAACCTATGTCGGTCAATAAAAAACAACGCACAATTCATGTATGTACAGAATTCCATGATTTAAACAAGTCCTATCCAAAGGATAACTTCCCAACCCCTTTCAATGAACAAATAATCGATGATTGTGCCAAATGTAAAGTCTTCTCATTTATGGATAGCTTCTTTAGATATAATCAAATCGAAATTACCCCAGAGGACCAACACAAAACTGAATTCATTTGTCCATGGGGTACAATCGTGTATCATAAGATGCCCTTTAGTCTAAAATGTTGGAGCTTCCTTTCAGTTGGCCATGTCTTTTCTTTTCCATGATCTTCAGCATATAGTCGCAGGCTCATTTAGATGATTTAGCATCTCGATCTTGCAAGAGAATGAATCATCCCACACACATCCGACTTATTCAGCAATGTCAGCTATCTGATTTGCTTGAATCCAAACAAGTGCAGTTTTGGCGTTACATCAAAGACGCTTGTTAGCTCTCATAGCGTCAACAACAAGCGACTGCTTCCATGCACTATGCCATTTTATGTAGTATGGATTTAATGCCGCTTCATAATTCAACTATGCTTCAGATCACAAAGGGCTTTGCGTTCTCATAAAGAAAGACGCTCTTTATTGGGGACGATGTCGCCAACTCTCTTCGGCTGTTGGAAACATGCCCCTCACAACTACCGCTTCACCACCCATCTATAACAAAGATTTCATTATTATACCGGATGTAAGCAAACTCCAACCATCAACATGGTATTTAGTTCAGAAGACGATTTGTTCGCTAATTATAAGATTCATTACCCGATCCAAGCGCTTCCAATTTCAATTGAACTCAATTATTCTCATATCGAACAACTTGCATTGGCAGTAGTTCATGATGTTCAATGGTTTCATCATTATGTTCTATTTCTCAGAAGACCACCATCATCGCCATTGTGAATCAGTTCAATACATGTTGACACGACGGTTAATAGGTGGAGATCAATATTGATGGATAGTTGTCCTCCAGAATTTGACTTAGATTTTGTTATAGCGAAATCCAAAAATTCACTAGTCTTCAAAATTTATTTCTAACTTTGAGTTGAGTCAGTGATAGGCCTAAAGAGTCACTTATCGAGAGATATGTTTTTATCACATCTTCGGATCACTCGTACATATATATACTTATCTATCTCCAAAGTTTGAAGTGCCCCACCGCTTCTCGCGATGAGCCACCGTGAGTACCCATAAAGCCAAGAATTATCTCATACTTGATGATACATTGTAATGGAGAGGTGTAGATTGCATCTACTGGCGTCTCACTCACAAAGAAGTAGTTATCATGCTTACCGATTTCCATACCAGATCAAGGGGAAAATATTTGTTTGCTGGCAACAAACCAAAATATTATTTTACAAGGTGTTACTTCCGCCGAAGACTACAACGATTGCACCGCCACCTCGTGGTTTGATCTTCTAATAATACAGGTACATTCTACCCCATGTTTCCTATCATCACATTTGGTCCCTTCACCAAGTGGGATTGATTACACTACATGAAAAACCCCTTCAGCAAAGGGGCACCATTATATCATAGTAGCAATAGAATACTTCACAAATATGGTCGAAGTTATGCCAATGTTTAAATATGATGGAGAGACAACATATCTCTTCTTGTTTAATAAGATAATAACAAGGTTCGACATCATGAGAGAGATTGTCATCGACCATGTGGCGCCACTTTCAAACCAGATGATGATCGAAAGTTAACATCAAATCTTGGGTTGTGACAAGAACATTCATCACCCTATCACCCGCAAAATGGCCCAGGTCATGTAGTTTGCACCCTCAAGACCAATCTCTACAACGAACGATCAATCCCAAATTGAAATAAATTGACATTTGATGTTATATTTGACATTATAGGCCTACCGAACATCTATTAAGACTACAACCAATTTCTCACCTTTTCAACTCGCTTATGGGTTGGAGGCAGTCTTTCCATCGAATGTTAGATCCCATCCCTAAAGTTATGTACATACATGCATTAATTCTCCAATTGAAGAACAATTATTATACCTTAAGTGGCTCAATGAGTATCATGATGCGGCCCTAGCCAACAAAGATCACAAACATAAAGTCAAGTGTTAGTATAATAGGTCCATTCGTCCTCAGATTTTATCCGAAGGCGACCTTGTCCCGGTCTATGACCAAGATAAGGACTCGGGGTGGAAAATCTGAAACCCATGTGGTCTGGACCTTTCATCATAAAAGAGATATTAAAAAAGGGCACTTATCATCTGATCAACTTTGAGGGAAATGCTTTAGTGAATCCTAGAAATGGCCTCTATCTCAAGAAGTATTACTCATAGGTAGGCTCTTTGGGTAACTTTTTTTGTAACATATGTAGTCTTTGTACCTACATTTTCTAGTTTCTTTAGTATTATGGACGTGTCATTTTTGATGTGTTATCTTTTGTCACTATGGCGTATGTCAAGTGTTCATTGCACGTAGACGGTGCTTAGCTGACACACCCGGAGGGTTTTGCTCCATCTGGTAATTTTACACCTCGGAGGCTATTTATCATCGTCTGAGGTATATGCTTAGGTGACACCACACAAACAATTTTCGCCGAAGCACAAAGCAAAGGATTGTTTTCTTCGGTGGATTGCCATTTGCATCTCTCATCTCCTGGGCTCATTTAGATGTTTAGTCATAGGTCTCAGCGAATAGAGTCTACCAGGTTCATGATCCAACTTTTACACCGATGATTCCTTAGGGTAATGCCTCTCTAACAAAGCTTTGATTATATTGGCATATTTTCATGTTCTCATAGGAGATTAAACCAAATTACGTATACTCTAGCTAATCAAATTTATATTGGCATCTCGCACACATATAAAAGACATACACATAAACATGTAAATACATTTTAAAGGAAAATATGATCCATAAGACACAAAAGACATAAAAATACATATATAATATCATAATCATTAGAGGCCATAGGTGGACACAGCCAGCGCATGACCAATAATGATTCATGGGGATTATGCCCTCAAACATATATATACAAGTATTTTTCTCAAGACGCGTGAAAAGTCTAGACTATCTAAGGTCGTACCGTGGGCCCTGCTTGTAAATGATCAATAGTGTTTGCCAATGTCGAAATAAATGACCCATGTCCGTGGTGCCCCCTTTACATGAGGTTGCATAGATGGTGAAGATCCTCAATCTCTTTATAGGACTGCGTGAGCTTAGGTAAAGTTTCAATTCGACTCATCTCAAAACCCTCAATGATGGAAGCTCTCTTATCGGGTCACTGCCCCCTCGTATGTCATGGGTCCCTGGTCGAGGGATGATGCCTATTCCTCGATAACTGTAGGGTCAATTTAGTCCCACATCACATAATAGGACACATATCCGTCAAATTTCGTCCATGTCCATGTTTTACAAAAAACAAAAAACCACGTAAATCCTACCCATCTCTCCTCGCTCCTTGCTAGGAGGTACCTATATCTCAAGATCTCTCTCGGTGAAATCATTCCAAGCATAAGGGTAATCCTCTATGACTCGGATCTGCCACGGCTAAACCAAGCAAAGAAATCGCCATCAAAGGAGTCATTGGTCCTTCCACCACACTATCGTGGCAACAAGAGAATATCAGCTTCCATATACACATAGTAAGAAGAGAGGCTTGATGTCCTTGTACCACCACTGAGAAATGAAACTAGGAAGTCTTTCAAAGAAGAAAGAGCATAGAATCATCCCAAATCTGAAGTTCCTCTGATTCCACAACCAACAATTTGTTATTTGCCTCTTCATACAATCTAGCAGTTTAGTGATCTAGTCAAATATCTGTTCATTTGGCACCGGACTACACAGTCATCCGTATATTGGACGCCTCGATGTAGAGCCGTGAACTACCGCTATCATAATAAGAAACATAATCGCCTATAGTGGTAAATCCATGATCTTGCTTATGGACACCTGTGAGCTCGATCGTACCGCATCAAATTTCACAAAAGTCCTATCATTTGGAGCAGGAGGTCTCAAGGAAATGTCCAAAAATTGATCGTTCTCTCCGAGAGGCAGGTAAAAATATATGTCCTCTAGGTAGGCACCGTGTTGGATCAAGCAATAAATATAAAGGCCTCTCAAGGCTAGATGCTATCAATCAATCATAAGGTATCTAGTCTAGGTTGTGCCTGCATAAAGGACATAGGAAAAAACTTGAGCAACCTATTAATGTATTAAGGCAACAACAACATTGGGGTCTTTCCCGAGCAACTCACTAATCTCCTCATGATCTCTTTCCTCCAAAGGAACATACATCCCAAGAAAACACCAAGTTCTGTGAGGGGCAATCCCTTGATTTTTTTTTTTTTCATTAAAATAAAGAAATCCACACGGGCCTGTGAATGATGACAAATTGTGTACACGCCAAGTAGTTTTCCTTTGTCGGAGTGTACATTACCACCTATCATAGCACAAATTGTAACTGGTAGGGGCTTCAATCTTTGAAGGTCGATTTCCCTCAAAAAATTGAAACTAAAAGCACAAATAAAGATTTAAATTGCAAGAGGAGAGAGTTTATACTACTTGGTCCAGACGGATGGTCGCTTTCGGCCCACCATAGCTCCCAAATCACAACTTTTAATAAAGGGGTTTTTTTCCGTATCACCGTTCCAAGAATATGAGAATGAGTTACTACTTCTATTGCACTCGGCCCCTCTTTGTCAATTTTTGCCCCTTATCAAGCTTTTCTTTAAATTGAAAACCACATAGAGTGATTCAGAAGTTGCGTTGGAAGGTTATGATCAAGTATCAGGACATTTTTTTTTTGAGTTTTGAGTATTTTTTACGATCCATGAAAATTTTTCCGAGTATCAACTTGAGCATTTAGGTTAGGTTATTACCCCAAATTTTGTATCTCGTTGTCTTATCCCTTTTCCATAGGATTGATCCCATCGTGCCAAGACCAACCATCATTGTTGCTTTGTGAAGTGTCGTGGATTTGCGGTAGAGATTACCCTAACATGGATGCGCTAGGTAGATCCTAGTTGTGTTATGGTGTCCATGCTATCACTAAATGAATGCATGCTCGAGTCCTTTTTGTTTTCCGACACGAAGCCTGAGCTCCTCCCATTTGCATGATTCCTTTTCACTCTTGACCTCACCCCAGGACTCCCAAAAAATAAAACGGGTCTCCTTTTAAGCACTATTCAGACCCTTTAAACATTGGTTGCCGGTGATCTCGTGTGGCTCTCTGTTGCTGGTCCAACTCCCTGCATAGGTAGATCAATGGTCTTGATGTAATAAAGGTCAATATTATTACATCCTTTCAAAATAGAATATGGATGTAAGAAGATTCCAATAGAAGGCCCGCCGAAGGATCTTCTCTAGATGGTTCTTTTGATAGGAATATTTAGTATAAATGGCGGGTCGAGGTATGAGAACCCTAGATTAGAGATTATTGTAACAGTGTTGCTCGATTGAGGTTCCCCCTAGAAGAAATTCTGTGAACATTGATTCTCCTCGAATCGAGGTGCTATTTCTATTGCTATTGCTATATCATTTCTGTGTATTGTAAAAATTATGCTGGATATTTTACTATAATTCTGTCATTTCTAGCATTATATTTCGCATATTTTTATATATCCTGTATCTTCGCAAGTGGTGGTATTAGAGCACTTTCCCTTGGCATAAATTGTGATTTTTTTCTTCGTAGACGATTCGCATCTTTAACCCATATAGATATGTTGTTACGCGCATGAACCTGTGGTTGAGGGATTCATCCACACAAGAAATACAAGTGGTTCTTGTATTACCCACACACCCTTTGTAACCCCGCTGGTACCCCTTCGGAGTGGTAGTGCATCTAATAAATTTGGCAAATGGATCGACCTAGATTTTCTGATCCCTCTTTAGATAAACTTATCGACCGCTAGACTACTATAGTGTCATCGAACAACACTTGGGAAGATACTCTTAGTACCCGGTAGTCGCAGTACGGGCTAAGGGTAAATGTCTATCCTCCTTAGTTAAAAAGCCCCTCAGAGATATTGGGACGAGTAATGCCTATTGGACCCCGACATATACCGTGAGAGCTTATAGCAATATGGAAAAAGTCCCTCTTATTCCTAGAACCCTTGAATACCTAACCCCTAGGGAACATAAACATAAACATAAACAAATTAAACCGCGAGATCTATTAACCCCCTTTTTTTTTCGGGTTTTTAAGTAAATACACATTTCTCTCTCGTCTGTAATTTGGGGATTTCAAGACCGCAACATTCTTCTGCACCAAAGTATAATCCCGTCATCAGAAAGAAAAATCGATTTTTTTCACCTGTATTATTTGAGATTTATTCCATTAGATTCATCTCTTGAACCCAACAAGATTCATCCATATCATTTTTCACAAAAATGTCTAACCTCGCCTCCCGGGCCTTCCCTTTCAGCTTCAATCTATACCATGTCCCATACCCATAGTTAAGAACTAGGGAATCTCGCCTCAACACCTTGCAATTTGGTTTCGAGGAAACCAAATTGCAACAACTCAGTGCTACTTCATTGCCTCCCCGCGGATGCATCCATCACTCACCATAAATGCATCCAGAATGTAGCCATCTGCGAACGGCGAAGTCAAACACGAACCGGGACCACCCAGTTTTGAATTATCTTTGCATCACCTCGCACTAAACTCAAGATCCCTCACCGATGACTCATTTCCGATGCACATAAAAGACCGGAAGGTGAAACTTCTTCCCATTCCTTTCAACCATCAAATTTCAATGGTACATACTTCAAGGGTGGATGTAACCAATTTGATGGCTCGGACCCCACTTGTTGGGTCACCCAAATGGGAACATTATTTCTCTACAACATTACAGATGTATCCCGGCCAAACTCCTATGGTGTTCTATCTAGATCAAGAACGCCGGAAATGGTGGTAGCAATGGAGAAAACTTCCTATCAAGGGTATATTTCTTGGAATCAATTTGTCACAGATATTATGTCCTTGACACCGGCTAGCCCATCCATTTGGTCCATTTGACAAAATTGAAGCAATCAGCATCGAACGACTCTCTATGGGGCCGCATTTGAGCGATCGCTTTTCGTCAGTAGGGAATGACTGAGCGTTTCTTTCGAGAGTGTTTTATCGGCCTAAGGAGAAGATTCGGGCCCATGTTCTCATAGCTCGACCCTCGAGTTGGGTGGAAGCTACTAAAAAAAACAAAGGAAGAACAACAATTTGTCTCCTCCAAAAATAGAAATCCCTCCTTTATCCCTCGACCTAAAACAATAAACCCCACTACTCCCTCAACCCCATTAAAAAATCCAAAAAAATTGACCAGGGATGAAATGGTCAACGCCAACTCAAAGGCTCTTATAATTGTGGATAAATATCTCCAGCCAAATGGGCAGAACAAAAATATTTTATGGTCATCTTTGAGGATATTCCAGAAGAAGATTTTGACACTCCCCCTGTGCCCGAATCACCATAAATCACCGACATAAACCTCCTCCTCGCCTCCAAGGAAACCATCATTTCCATCAATGCTCTTACCAGCTTCTCTACCCCCCAAAACCCTCAAGCTAAGTTAATTTGCTATATCAAGCATCAAAGGTCATCATTCTAGTTGATAGTGGCATTTCACCGTATAATTTGTATTCCACGCCGCGATTGTCTAAGAAAACCCATTGTTACATCCGCATGTCACAATAATTTAAATAATGATTACAATGTGGTTCTATGAAAGGTGACGAAATATGAAATGTATCTCCAAATCGTGACTACCACCTAAAAATCCTATATGTTTTCTATTGACATGGGAAGTTGCTACATTGTGTTAAGTAAGTGATCACTTACACCTATCCCATTTTTCATGGATTTTCGTGAACTTAACCATACCCCACCAAGGAGGCTACCAATATAAATTTCAAGGCATCACCGGCTGTTCACCAGGTCATCGTGGGCTTCTCATCACATAGAAAATTGCTCAAAAGGGCCTACCGGGCTACTTCCCAAACTCCACGCCATACAAGCAATAGAGACCCCAACGCTTCCCCAAGACCTCCAAGCCCTCCTTTCTAAAACATCAAACGTTTTTTCACTCCCCATGGACTTCCTCTTTCCCCAAGGGTGTCCATGATCATTCCATCCCTGTCCCAGGAAGCCTTCCCAATGTAATGTCTATACTTACCCTGTACAAAAATGAAATTGAAAATGTCCAGAACTCCTTAGTGTCGGCGCCATCCATCCCGAAAAAATGAAATTCTTACTCCTCTCCCCAGCCGCTTTTATGCAATTGGGTGTAGTTGGGTTCTTGAGAATGTGTCCTCGACTCCGTGTTTCAACAAACTAAATTCATCAAAGACACCGGCCCTGGCCATTGATGACCTCCTGATGAAATTGAGCGGTGCCTAATTCTTTTACTAAACTTTATCTCGCCGCTATCACCGGGGATAATGTGATGAAGAGGCTAATATCTCTAAGACCGCTTTGCACTCAAGGGAGGGCTTTGTAATTTTGCGAGTTTGGTCATACCTTTGGTTTTCGGTAACGCCTCTCCACCTTCCATGAATCATTTCTTTCGTCATTTTCTCCATTATTTTGTCTTAGTTTCTTTGATGATATCCTCATCTATAGAAAAACTCGGACTGTATAATCTTACTCATGTGGATCAAGTTAATCTACTCTCTCAAAGAATTAACTTTCCTTAAAATTCAAATGTGCTTTTGTTCGTAAGTAGGATACTTGGGGACTATCCGGTGGAAAGATGGTGAATGTAAAAGATTTGTGCCAAGTAAGACCTGCCGCGACCCAAAGACTCTCAAAATCTTTAATGGATTTTTGGGCCTCACAGGGTATTGTTGCAAGTTTGTTAAGAACTACGTAAAGATTGCAACACCTCCACGTAATCTCCTAAAAAGAACTCTTTCACATGGACTCCAACAACTACTCAAGATTTTAAAACCTTCTAGCATTCATTCATATGTGCACACCGTTCTCGCTCTTCCGACTTCACACAGACCTTGTGTTGGAATGACGCTTCAAGGAAAGGAATCAATGCCGGCCCCAGTGTAGGGTCATCTTGGTCTTCACTCGTCAGTTAAATCAACACCGAAAGAATCTGGTAAAACCTATTTATGAAAAAAAAGAAATGTTGGCAATTTTGCATGCCATTGAGTTGTGGTATCACGATTCTGGGGAAATGCTTCCAAATTAAGATGCACCATCAAAGCCCCAAGTTCTTTCTCGAACAACGATTTCCCGTGAACAAGTTCTAAAGTTTCTGCGACTTAAGCTCTTTAGAATATGCATTGCGAGATCATTTACACTAAGGGAAAAGACAATGTCGTGACAGATGCATCAGTCCTTTTAAATATGAAGGTGAAGGATCCCCTTTTTCTCTTCCTTCATTGTACCAAATTGGATCAAATTTGTTCTCCAGGAATGGATACAACATTCCAAAAGTTCGCATCTAATACAAAAAATTGCAGTCCAATTATCCAATCTCCTCAGGGTACTCTTGGCTAAATGATGAGCTTCGATACAAAGGACACTTGTATTTAAGTAAACAATCCAAGTCTCAACCACAGCCTTGCGCTTCATGCTACACCCACAACGCGACACTCAGGGTTCACCAAAAACATATGATCGAAGTCAAACATTCTTTTTTCCTCGATGTATGAACAAGACATCCGTAATTTTGTCACGAATGTGAGGTGTGTCAACGCAACAAGGGAGAACAATCAAATCGCCAAGCAACTTCCAACCGCTCGATTCCCCATGCTATTTGAAGGATGGTCTCCGCGGATTTTGTTACCGTCTTACCCAAATCGGGAATAAATCAATCATCATGGTTGTGGTTAATTTCTTTTCCAAATATGTTATTTTTTGTGATCTTCAACACCCATTTAAAAAATCCATTGTGGCTCAATTTTTCATTGATCAGGTCTTCAAGCTTTATGTCATGCCGCACTCTATTGTTTTCCATCGAGACCCAACTTTCACAAGCAATTTTGGCAAGAGTTGTTTAAGCTACAAGGCACACAATTGCATCCTATCTCAGCTTATCATCCCCAAAAAAATGGTCAAATGGAAGTGGTCAAAAAAAATGTTTGGAAACATATCTGAGGTGCTTTGCCTATGAAAACAACACTAGTGGGTTCAATGGTTACCCTAACACGTGGTACAACACTACATACCACCATACAACCACTGGCATGAATCCTTTTGAAGCACTATATGGAAAAAAATCCACCTTAAATTCTCTCATACATGCCCAGTGTCTCAAAGGTCCAAGTGGTTGACCAAACACTTACAATCCTAAAAGAGAACCGGTCATTGAACATAATAGAATGTTGTAAGCATTAAGGTCACTCCGAATGTCAATTTGCGAAGAGGATCAAGTGTTTCTGATACTGCAACCATACAAGCAAACTCTCCTCAAGGTCAGTGCATTGTCGGGTTAGCACCCAAATTTTATGCCCTTACGCTTCCGTAAGCGCGTGTGGGACAAGTTGTATTATCGGGCTTTAGCTTCAACAACAACCTATTAACTGCTTTTCATGTTTCATGCTTGAAGAAGGTGATTGGAACTTAGTGCCACACTCAAACCAACCTTCCTGAGTTGGATTAAGAAGGTTCCATTTGGCTGCATCCACAACTAGTAGTCTTGGACCAGTGTGAGAGTAGTCTTTGTTAGAGAACCATCAAGGAAGTAGTATAGTGGAAAGATTTGACTCCAACAGATGCTACTTGGGAACCAACTACCATTCCTCTCAGTGTTTCCATCTGCCTTCCAGGACAAGGCTATTTTAAGGGCGCATATGTATAGTCCTAACCCACATAGGTAGATCAATGTATTCGATGTACAATAATATTAATAAGGCCTTTCAATAAAATAGAATAAGGCGGATGTGGGTGAAGATTCCTATTAGAAGATTTCGCTTCTAGAAGGATCTTCCTCTAGATGCTTCTCTTAATAGACATATTTAGTATAAATAAGGGTCGAGGGTATGAGAACCCTAGCTTGGAGATTATTGTAACAGAGCGCTGCTCAATTGGAGGTTGCCCCCTCGAAGAGGCCTATGAACATTTCTTTATGAATCAAAGTGTTATTTCTATTGCTATTGTTATATCATTTCTGTGTATTGTGAAGATTATACTGGATATTTTACTGTTATTCTGCCATTTCTAGCATTTTATTTTTGTTCTGCATATTTTATATATCTGGTATCTTTCACTTTCACACTCGTTAAACTGAAATTTGAAGTCACGTCTATTCGGCATTAGTTTACCCCTTTTTCGGTCTAGAAGGTCAACTGTATGAACAAAGGTATACTCTAAGGAAATTCAGTTCTCTAGAAGAGTACTCTCAGGTATCATTTTAACCCTTTTTCGGGCCCGAGGGACTAAATTTATGAAAAAGGAACCCCCACGGAGTCCATAGTTAATCTCTTTTCAGACTCCCTAAAATTGAAAAGATCGTCGAGTGACCTTATTCTTTCACATTCGTTAAAATAGTCCAGAAGAACATTCTTGCTGGAGTCCATAATTAAGCTTTTTTCAAACTCCTTAAAAATGAAAAAATGGCCGAGTGATCTTGTCTTTCTCACACTTGCTAAAATGTTTTTGAATAGATGTCTTTTCTGTGCTAGTTTACCCCTTTTTCGAACCGAATAGACTACCTTCGAAAAAGGTACCCCAGTGGAGTCTCCTTTTACGTTTTTCAGACTTCTAAATATGAAAAACCGTCGAGCTTACCTTCTCTGGGCTCGTTAAACTCACATCGAAGGACATTACCATTGTTTGTTTTATTAATCGCATTTTCATACCCGCATCTTTGTCCTAATGCCAGCTCCATGTTTCTCTCAACTGAACCATCTAAAGCATGCCTTATACGCAAGCCTTGTAGCACTTTGCTTCTGCGTCTTGACACCTTTGGCCCCTGGAGGAATTTTCTCGAGTGTCCTTACTTTGAACATCAGTCTTGTCCCTACACCTTGAACTTGTATGTTTGCAACACTCATTCCTCCTTTGTAATGTAACATTCTTTTATTCTTTTTCCAAAATTATTGAAAAAGACAAAAAAATCAAATATACCCCAAAAAGCGGAAGGGAAACGTATTTTTTTTATTGGAAGCATAATGGGTCCCCCTTGGATAAATCACATCTGTCTGTTTGTTCATCAAACTCTAGGATTTAATATGACCTTCGGAAGCGATTATTTCTACATAGAGTTGTTTCCTCCTCCGTTTGGTTATTCTTCCAAACACATGGAGAGTTTTCATTGCCTCCTGCCTCGTAAACTTATGTTAATGCCATGTTGCCCGAGTCTCATCATTTGTCATTCTATTATCCAAGGGAAGTTTTTACCAAGCCTGAGTTGGCCCCTCTACAGTTTGTCTCTTTCCCTCATGCCCAGCCATCTTGAACGTCCAATCAAGTCTTTGTTCGAAATCAATGAAGCCTTCAGTCTGATCATCAAGATTCTCTAGTCCATGACCGAAGAGCCGTCAAAGACCTCTGGGCAGTGAAGTTGTACACTCATATTACATTCCTACCCAAGTTTTGAAAGATTTTGAAGTTGTTTCTCGAGCTCTGAAGACATCATCTCCAGCCATCAGGCCTTATCAGCTTCTAGAATATGGATACTTTACACGTATATCTTTTTGATTTCGAGATGTAGCTCCACTGTGTATTTCTCGTGGATACACTTTATAAAGTTATATGACATGGATCTACAATGTATTTGACTGGTAGCCATGATTTTATTTTATCCCAAGCATGGGTATGCCCACCTCGGTGAGACAATTATTATTTTGCAGACAACGCCTCCCAATTTCTGGTCCCTGGGCTCACTTGTTCGGCACATCGTTCAAGATTGTTAATGTATTTTGGCCATCAGATGCTATTCTGACCTCACACATTAGGGGCATCTATTATAACCCTAATTTGCACCAAACATGCTTACCTGGCATCAGGCCATCTCAGATTCCTTCTTTGCCAAAACATTGTTGAACAACTCTTCTTAAAAATCCCTTTTATAAAGGCCCATGCGCCCTGCAACATTACTACATGCGTGTACATGCTAGCTGACCCAAGACAGCCCGTGTGTAACTACAAAAGCAAGAAAAAAGGAAAGTTGTTGATGGAACACACAACTTTGGCTAAGTTAACTAAACCTTTTGGCCATGCATGGCCAGACATTCAACCAAATACCTAGCTTCTTCTAGCCTATAAAAGAAGTGTTAGGGGTCCCATTCTGAAGAGGAGAATGATAGTAAAGAAACTATACCCGATTAAGCATTCCCTTTGTCCCAATATTTAGCCATCCTTGTGAAAAGAGAAGTATAGAGAAATGTAGTTGGAAGACAGTGGAAGAAGAGCCCAGGACCAGGATCGAGGAGCAATAGACGACTTTATTATTGTAAGGTATCATTGTGAAGTTAATAAAAGAATTGTTTTTCCCGTCCCGCAATATGAGATTGTCATTATTGGAATATTGATTGTATGATTGATTAAATATCTAACCCATTAGTTCATAGATCAAATGCATGTGGAGTTCTTTGTTTGTCTTTAGTGAATGCATGTCAGCATTGGGAGGAGAGTTGCATTCAAAGAATGACCAAACGCGAAGAGGGATCGACATCAAACAGGAAAAATAAGGTACATCCACTTAATCTCTTGAGCCTTGTATTCACATATGAGTAATGGGTGTTTAGGCATGGGATGATGGTAAAAAGTAAGAGTATTTAGGTCATTCTGCATGCATGATAAAACCATTAGTGCTAGTCCGTAGGAGGGATTTCCCACCCACAACACCAAGGGAAAAGTAATTCGAGGCATAACAACCCAAGAGGGCATTAGTTTTCTATATATTGTATATTTTCAATGTAAGTCGGGTTGGAAAGGTAGTTTAGATAGAGGACTCTTGAATGTAATCTTTGAATCTGATGGAAATAATAATGCAGAGGTCCTAAAGAGTTGACAGAAAGATTATAATGGTGGTGGTTTGATGTACTGTGATCCTATCTTTGTACGTACTTCTTGTTTCCTACAAATTCATGTCTATTCCCTTTGTTTAAATTGGAAATATTTAAGGAGTTTAAAATTCATCGCGTGGTGCTTTAGACTCATCCATTTAAACTCTGTGTTTTCTTCTAAGTAAGTTAGAATTCATCTTTAATGATGCTTTGATTTTCTTTATGTCATCCTTTCTTTTTCCATACAAAACGACATTAAAAATGAAATACCATTTCCTATTTATCCTTTATCCTCTCAAAGCTTCCCTTACCAGTCATTGATTTCTCTCATTTTCAAGGGGTTGACTACATAGCCCAAATTTCTATATTTCCTTTCTAATGAAACTAGAAAACACTTTCTTAAACATATAAATCTATCCATCAATACAAATTTATTATCTATCAAAGACCAGGTCTTTGAGAGAGCCCTCTCTATATCGGAAAGGCTAGTTTCTAGTATTAAATTTGGTTTGTATTTTACCTTGGTAGGTCGTTTCTATTCAAATCAGCTATTTACCAAGTGTTAACATATTGGCGTCGTTTCCAGGGACGAAATTGAAAACTTTCCCTGGGAAAACAACTAAAGCCAAAGATTTGATTCTTGAGGGAAACAACGAATCAAACACCTATTTTGGCTGAAACTTATTTTACCTCAACGAATTCATTGAATAATATTAGTAGTGTATAATATTCTGAATCAAAAATCCTAGCTCCTAAGAAAGTTTTACACTAGAGTGAACACTGATCGAGAGCCTAGAACATCTATGTATGATCCTGAAAACTCCTACACAAAGGAAAGGAAAGGATAACAGACCCTATATGTTACCTAGATAGGAACCTATCTTCACCTAAAGATGGGGTAAAAATCATTGATGACCTTGACTTCAATTTACTATTTGAACAAACTCTATTTAGGTCCATATGAGACTCCTATTTGAATGAAATCATTTTTTATGAGAAAAAGTTACAATATTTGATACTGACGAACCCCCAGTGGACTACTGTAATCCCCACTCAGACCATCCAGCCAGTTCAAATCCCTCCTAGAGTCATGGTCTCTAGGTTTTCCTCTCTCACCTTGCCAACCCAATTACATGATTTTCCTCAAAATTATAATCAGAGAATTAAATTATACGATGATGAAGGAATGCTTCATATAAAAAACACTTAGATTGGTTTAATGACTTTGTCGACCTACAAGAGGTATATTATGAGGATGAAAAAATGACATTGTTTGCACAGAGTCTCTTAGGGGAAGTCATAAAATGGTTGAAAGTCGTTCCAACAATGAGTATCCTTGATTTTTCAACTTTTGAAACACTTTTTCTTGCTAGGTGGGGTGATAAAAAGAATCCTCTTCAGTTACTAACTCAGTACAATAATATAAAAATATCACCAAATGAAACAATGCAATATTTCTCGACCAGACTCATAAAGGTTTATAATTCAATTCCCACATAAGTCAAAAATCCTCTTGGAGCTGCCCAACTTTGATATGTTGATTCTTTTGATAGTGACTTTTCCTTGTTGTTAAGGGAATGAATATCCAATAAATTAGATGATATGATGAGTGACACAATTGAGGTAGAAGTGAATCTAATGGAATTAGGGAATATCAAACATAATATCAACATAAGTGGGAATAAGGTCCAAGGGGAAGAGCAACCCTCTACGTCTCAATCATTAGACAAAAAATTTGACTTGATGATGAATACTATGAAAAAACTCATGGAAAGCAAGCCTGGCACTAGGGATCAAAATGATTTTCATCCTAGAAATCAAAATTTTAGAAGAGCCCCAGTTCCACATATCAGGAAAAGAGACCAGAGAGATCAAGGTTATCAGTAGATAAAACCTCGTTTCCAAAACAACTATGTAAACAAACTTTTGATCAAATAATCAAGGACCAAATGCATTGCTGCGATGATACAAAAACACACATGTTCTTAAAAAAAGGAGAGCATGATCAATTTGTGGATGCAAATGACGAGTTTATGTAGGATCATGATGATATGTTGTCTTTGAAAAAAAAAAGAGTTTAGGAAAGGATACCACAATGATATTATGCAGTTTCAGAAGTAGTATAACCTCAGAAGTAAAATGTCATCTGCAGATCTTTCAAAGGAGAATATGACAAGGGAAATTCAAACAAATACCCCTTCTTCAAGTCAATCAAAGAAGGATAATTCAGTAAGGGACATAATGGAGAAAGGAAAATCAAAGGAAGAACCCCCAAATAAAGCATCCGAGGAAAGAAAGGAAACGATCGTCAAAGAGGTAGAAAAATCTCTGTCTCCTTTTAATTTTGAAAGCGAAATGGCTAAAATCAAAATCTCTATTCCATTTAATGATCTGATCAAGAATGGAGAATATAGAAATCAGATCATTAAAATGCTAAAGATGGAAGAATCCCTTGACACATTGAGCACACAAGATGACCACCTTGCCATATTTTTTGGCCCATGCGTGGAAGAGAGTGGAAATGTTGATGATGTTCCTCCTTTCTACATTAGCCTCAAAATCCATGACATGACCTTACATAATTCCATGTTAGATTCAAGTGCATCACATAATCTCATGCCGAAGGTGGTCATGGATGAGTTAGGCCTAGACATTACAAGACCTTATAAATATATTTTATCTTTTGAATCAAAGAAGGTGAAATTCTTAGGTTTTATCAAAGATTTAGTCTTATCATTGTCTCAAATCCCATCAAAAGATATGGTCATGGAGGTGGTGGTTGTCTAAATCCTTCCAAAATTTGGCATGCTATTATCTAGATCTTGGGCTGAAAATTTAAGGGAACCTTGCAAATGGAAATGTCGTATGCTAGTATCCCTGTCTTTGGCCAAGAAAGAAGATTGTACAGAGAAGTGTTGCTCAAGTACATGGTGAGTAGAAAAAATCAACCAAATAATCATCCTATTTACTCTGTTGACACCGAAGTTGGCTCCTCTATTGTTTATAATAACTTGAGTTTTGAAGAGGGGAACCCAACAACTATCATGACTGTCAAAGACAAATCGAGCATCGGACAGAGGAAATTATAGATAAGAAAAACAATGCAGAAGATGAAATGTGGAATATGAGTTTTGATGGAGCTGCTAGAAGGGAAGGAACCAGATATGGTGTGTGTATTAAACCTCCCAAGGTGGGTACAAAACTATGTTCTTACAAGCTCAATTTCGATTGTACCAATAATATGGCCGAATATGAGTCACTGATTTTGGGTTTGAAGACTCTAAAGGAATTGGGTGCTAGAAGGATAGTTGTACATAGGGATTCTAAGCTCATCATTAACCAGGTAAATGGTATATATCATCCCAAGAATACTATATTGAGAGCATATATAAATTTAGTGCTTGATCTCCTTGAAGAGTTTTCAGAATAAAATTTGTTAGTGATTCCTAGGGAGAAAATCAAATTGTAGATTCTCTCGCTACTTCAACTTCAGTTTTCAAAATTCCAAAATTTTCAAATAAGTATGAAATTGAAGTCAAACATAGGCCAATAGTACCAGATAACATTTAATATTGGAAAGTATTTGAAGATGACAAACAGGTGGAAAGATTCCTTCAAATGAGTGATGAATTCGATAATGTAAATATTGATGATGAGTGTTGTTGTGAAGTAAATGAAGACACAATTGTGTTCAACAATAATGACCTTTTTAAGAATCATATACCTGGTAGAGATATAGTGAAGCTGAAAAATAACATTATTCCCAAAGTCTTGGGCCCATTGGAATTTTTTTTTGACGACAATGATGTGGCCATAAATCATAAAATCATTGTGAATGATGAGGATATAGAAGATTGCAACATTGGAACTCAAGAAGATCCCAAGATCATTATACTGTCAAAAACGCTCAGTCCAGAAATCAAACAAAGGTATATCAGCCTTATGAAAGACTTCCATGATGTCTTTGCATGGAGTTATGAAGATTTGACAGTCTATGACACTAAGGTAATTCATCATGTAATTCCCATCAAGGATGATAAAAAACCTTTCAAGCAAAAGTTGAGGCCAATCAACCCTATTCTATTTTCCTTGATTGAAGGAAATTTTTTGATGCCAAGATTATTGTGTCCTTAATATTTTCCAAGTGGGTGGATAACCTTGTGCCTGTCAGGAAGAAAAGTGTTGAGATATGATTGTGTGTAGACTTTTAGAATCTAAATAGGGTTTCTCTCAAAGAAAATTATACACTTCCTGAGATGGATTACATCCTGCAAAAGGTGTTTGGATCTTAGATGATGTCGATACTTGATGGTTTTTCTGGATACAACCAGATTATGGTGCACCCAAATGACCGAGAGAAGACAACTTTTACAACACCTTGGGGTACTTTCATGGATGCAAAAATTCCTTTTGGGATTATGAATGCTGGAGAGACTTTCCAAAGCACCATGGACATAGCCTTTTATAATGATAAGGATAAGTTTATTGTTATTTAATTGGATGATATCATTATTTTTCCAGATTCCGATGATCAACATCTCGAACATCTAACAAAGTTTTTCCAGAAATGTAGAAATTTTGGCATCTCGTTAAATAAAAAAAAATCAAACTTTGAAATGCAAGAAGGAAAGTGTCTTGGAAACTATTGACCTAATATTAAAATATGGGGTCAACTCCATGTACCATGAACATATGCATCGTCAGAGGCAAACAAGTCAGAGACTATTTGGTTTTATAGGGCAATTTTTGCCTCCTACACACATTTTTGTAAATGGAATTTTTGCACCCCTGCGTGGGTTAATAATGTAATAGGTATGCATGGATCATAGTTAGTTTAGTTACCTTAGTATTTATTCATTAGGATAGTTCCTTTCACATAGTGTTTTTTATCCTCAGGGTATTAATTTGGCCTAACGAACCTTATTAATTTCCCTTGAGTTTTTCACTCCCACTTTTAAATAAATCCTCCAAAGTGGTGAAAGGAGTTCTAATGAAGTCATCCTCTAGTAGCTAGTGTTTAGGAATGATTCAAATGACCATTTAATACATCTCAAAAACATTCGCGGAATTCCGTCGAGTCTAGATAGGTTTTTTTTAATTAATTAAAATTAATTAAAATTTCCTAAGGATGGAAATTTAATTAATTAATTAATTTTTGATAATTAATGTAAAAACTAGGTCCCTGGGTTTTTGATAGGGGTATTTGTGCTCAAAATAAATGGAATTAAACCACCTACACAGTTGGACAAAAATAAATGGAATTAAACCACCTACACAGTTGGACAAAGTTTCAACTCATCCGGACAAGTTTTTCTAGGATTTTGTCCACATAGGAGTCTTAGTGAGATAAAAGTAGTTTTAATTGCTAACCCATGACATGGGAAAAATGTCAATTTTGTAATAATTGAGCAATTGAGGTAAATAAAGATAAATAATGATTGAGAGAGACTATCCTAACCTACCCAAATCCTTCCTAACCATTTCAAACCCCCTCACTCACTTGTCATTTAAAACCTCCTTGGGATTTGCACACCCTCTTTGGGATGTGCCTCCCTTTCCAAGTATATATAAGTTTGTAACTCACTTAACTTATGTCAGGCTCCCATCATGAGTGGGTCACCCCTCATAAACCCTCCCACCTCACCATAAGAGCTTGTATAACACACTCCTCCCATACTTATCCCAAGAAATCTCATGCCTTCCTTGGGAGTTGCTACCATCTCTTTGAAAAGTGGAAAAAATTGAATAAAGATGGAAACTTACCTTCAAGAAATTTGTGGGCCATATCTCTTATTATATGCACCCTTCATTGGCCTCCCATGTCATCCTTGAGTGTGTACCACACACTCCCACTTACCATTCATGTCTTAACCTAAAATCTCATGCCCCCCTTGACTTGAGTTCTCTTGGGTTGGATTTTTGGCATTTGACAAAGATCCAAGAGGGGTCTATTTTCCATCTCTATTGTAAATGAGACCCTTCCCTCATTCATTCTTCACCATTCTCCTGAGTAGTGTTATGCTACCCATTTCTTTCCATCTCTTTCATTGTCATTTTGCTTCATCCATTTGTTCTTGAAGAGCTTGGAGAAACTTTGTTGCTACAATCTCTTCCCTTGGTAATAAAATAAGAGATTTGGAGACCAGGATCCTGACATTCTGTCTATATGTTCCATACCATTATGAGGGTGATATTGTCATTATCTTGACATTTGGTGAAGGTTGAATATATGCTTGGGTAAATTTTGTTTACTTGGCTAGGTTAAGCAACAATAGTTGTGGTTGGCCTATATATTTTTCATGTGTCCATAATATAAACTATGTTGTGTTGTTGATGCATGATACACATTATATATTCTCTTTCTCACATTTTGTTCAATATTTGTAGGTCATATCGAAGAGGGTTGTTGGGATAGATTCAAGTAAGGATCTACCCTCATCACTCACTGAGACTCCATAAGATGTTCATTTTACCTTTCTGCTTCTACTCATATTTTTATTCTTGTTGCAAACTCATTATATAGGTCATTTCAATCAAAAGTATTTTTGGTTTTATATGGTTTCTGCTGCAAAACATAAATTTTCTTAACTTTGGTTGAGTGTGTTGCAACAAAATTAACAAGCAATAGATTTCCGATTTGTGTAGGTTCTCAGGTCAAGGGGCTTTGCTACCCATTTTCAGTCACAACACACCTCCAAGGACCTCCTTCAAAGTGGTAACTCTATCCCTTTCTTTCTTTCTATCTAAAGCATTGTAAGCAAGCCCAAAGGAGGGTACCCAAGTGGTTTGCATTCTTTTCATTTCAGTTTTGTTTTCCAACTTTAGTTTAGTTTCTTTCCCTATTTTCCTTTCATCATTTAGCTAGATTAGTTGTGGTATCTTACATGCATCCTTAAAGATAAAATTATCTAGAGTAGATCCACATAACCAATGCTAGTTTAGGCCCATGGAGGCATAAGTAAATCTTTTGTTTTTTCGTCATTATTTTGCATGCAAACTATAATTTCTTAAATATGTATCTCTCATAGATGCATGCAAACATGGGTATCTTAATGGTTTAAATAATCACTTTCAATTCCACAATTCATTTCCAGTTATTCACATTTTATTACGCAATAATTTCACTGTTTAAGAACTTAACTTTCAATTTCGGTTTGGGCCCATTTGGCACCTTTGAGCAAGATTTAAGCACTCAAACACTTTTTAATACTTATCTCATAGGTTTAAAAAACTCATTAGACTTAATAGGGAACCTTTACCAACCATCTTCATCATTTAAAACAGGATCAGAGGAAGCAATGGAAAGGTGATAGGCCGGGGATGGTCTCGTGGCGCTCAACATCCTTTTCTAAAAGTACTCTTATATTAGGACTAACCTGTGGAGATAGGGTGGGCCTTGTTCACTTACTTCTTGAGAACCCAATAGTTACTTGGTAATTGGGGGAGAAAATTATTGGGTTGACACTTAGATAGGATTGAATCTCACTTAACCACATTAATCAATATTTAATCTACAACTTTCGGGCGATTTACATTTACACTTGCAAGCACTACATCTTACTATTAGTTTTACATGGAAGTAATTTTCATAAGTAGTGGAATAATTATCTAAGTGGTTACATATGTGATCTAGAACACTCTACATTTTCAAGCACTTTTCATTTATATTGTTGTTCCTATATTTGTGGTGTGATCCCTCAAGAAGCTGCGCATCCACCTGGAGGAACTCTCTTGACTGGTTCATGAGTGATTGTTTATGTTCCATTGATAATAAATCCAATAGAGTAATATATATTGTGAGCATGCTTGGCTTGATGTGATGATGGTTGTCTTATCTTGATTATCTTCATTTCCTGCACATGCTAGAAACTCGTTAGTTAGTATTTGTGTATCTTGTATCTATTGTACCTAATCTAGTTTAGCCATATTTTAATCTTACACATTCCTTATTGTATATTTGTATCTAATTTGTACTTAATCTTTTGTAATATCTATAATTTTTTTTAACCAAATTCACTTTAATTTAGTTGACCCCTTTCCCAATCTTAGGCACTAGTCTTAGTTGCCCTAGGAAAAGGTTTGACTGTGCATATTAACAATTGCATCTTGCATTTGTTGCTTTACATCATAGGCTAGATTTTCCCCAATCCATTTAACTAATTAAATAAAAATCCTAGAAATTAACTCTAAATCTCATCTATTAACTAGGGTCTACCCCCCTTGGCTTCCATAGGAGTTAGCCTAGATGGAAGAGGTTCAAGTCAAAGTGACAGTGTGGACTTTGAACCTAGGCATTGTGCCTCCAAGGACATACTAAGTGAGAAGGAATTAACTCATGTTTTCAAGTGTGTATAAGGACCAAAAAATACACATCATTTCAAAATAAGGTATAAAAATAGACCCCAACAGAGTGGAAGGAATTCTAAAGATTAACACTCCCAAGAGAAAGAAAGAGGTACAATCTTTTCTAGGAAAGGTAATTTTTTTGAGGAGGTTCATTCCCAACTTGGTTGAGATAATAAAGCATATCACAAATATGATCAGGAAAGGAAATGAAATCAAATGGACTCCTGAAGTGAGGAAGTCATTTTAATATATTAAAGTGGCACTGACCAAAGCTCCATTGTTAGCTAGCCCGAATTTTGCAAAGGATTTTATCTTATTTTCCTTTGCTTCAGAACACACCATTGTTGGCATTTTCTTGCAAAGTATGAGAATAAATTTGAAAATACCATATCTTATTTCATAAGGACATTGAGAGACTCCACACTAAGGTATGACATCATGGAAAAACAATCATATGCCTTGGTGAAGGCCCTTAAAGAATTGAAAACTTATAAATTGCATTCCCATGTCATTGCTTATGTGCCCAACAATTCTGTAAATGATGTTTTGATGTAGCCTGGCCCAAAAGGGAGAAGGGAAAAATGGATCACAACAATGTTGGAGTATGACCTCGAAATCAAACCTACAAAGTTGATTAAGGGTCAAGGGCTCGTAAAATTAATGGCGTAGTCGAATTGTGATGTTTTGGGAATCAATTTTATTGCTGATTTGTCAGAAAATTCACAAGAATAAGAAGTCCCACAAATATGTTAAAGTTTCATTTATTATCCTTGGTATGCTGACATTATTTACATGTTAATAAATTTACTATCTCCTCTTGGATTGAGAAAAACCAAAACCATATTTTTGAAATTGAAAGTAGCTAAGTTTTGCATTTTGGACAATTCTCTATATAGGAAAGATACATGTGGGATCTTACTAAATTGTTTGTTGGAGGAAGAAATTAAAATGGCTATTGAAGAGTCTCACAAAAGAGACTATGGGGGGCATCATTATTGGAATACCACTGTGCACACAATTTTGAGGGCGATATTCTATTGGCCCAATATTTTTTACGATGTATACAAGGAAGTTTCTAGCTGCCATGAATGCCATATATTTGATGGGAAAAGAAAGTTGCAAACCCTACCTTTAAAACATATCTCTGTTGAAGCACCACTCGTGCAATGGGGTCTCGATTTTATAGGAGAAATTCATCTTCCATATTCAGCTCATCATAGGTGGATACTGATAGCCATAGACGACTTCACCAAATGGATCGAAGCGGTCCCCACAAGGAAAGCTATTGATATTGTCATCATTAATTTTTTTGAGAGTAATATATTGTATGGATTTGGTTGTCCAGTCAAGATCATCACTGAAAATGAAACAACATTCAAGTCTAAGAAGATGGATAAATTCTGCAGCGACTATAACATAACTCTCGGCCATTCCACAACTTATTACCCACAGGGTAATGCATTAGCAGAGTCGTCTAACAAAAGTTTGACCATGATTATTAAGAAGCTTCTGCAGGAAAACAAGAAATATTGGCACATAAGTCTTATCTATGCGTTATGGGCCGAAAAAATTACCACTAAAATCTCCATCTCCACATCATCGTTCCATGTTGTATATGGTACAGAGGAAATTTTTCCCACCTCATTGGGATTGCTAGTGAGGAGATTACTGCAAGAGAAAGAATTTGAACCAAATGATTCTCTAAGGAGAATAAACCAATTGGTCCATGCACAACAAATGAGAGAAAAGGTCTTCAATAAATCACAACTATACCAAGAGAAAATGAAAAAAAGAATCGACAAAAACACCAAAGAAGAGGATTTCAAGGTGAATGATTTGGTACTAAAGTGGGACGCAAGAAATGAAGATAAAGGGAGGCATGAAAAGTTTGTTCATGCTTGGATGAAGCCATTCAGGATTTCCACGTACCATGGGAACAATAACTATTTGTTGCAAGAGATTAATGGATATCTCACTAGTGGGGGGCCTGTGAATGGCAGGTTTCTCAAAAATTATCTCGTTTAACAAATTTTTTTGGTCTTTTCATGTCATTGTAAATGACCATTTTTATTTTCAAAGAAAGCATTTTGATTCATTAGTCAACAGAAAATTGAAGCCTGAAATGAAGGCCCTAAGTTTATGCTGAGTCTAGTCATAGTTGTGTCAATGAGGTCTGGAATGAGTCTGTTTCGTCATTTTAGAGACTTTAAGTCAAATAAAACTCAATAGTCAAGCACCCGGTCTTTTTTTCTTTTCCACTTCGCTGGGAAGATAACATCCCCATTGGAGCCAACTGTTAGCACCATGATTTTTACAGTTAGAGTTAGTCCTAGATGAGTCATAGTTTCTGTGTCAAAGAGTGTGAGGTCAATGACTGGATAACGAATGGGTCGAAATCAACATGCAGTGGATCTATCCCTTGGAGTCGGGAAAGGGCGTAATGATTAGTGAGGCGTGATTTGTAAAGGCCCCTTTCCCTAAATATCAATTCCTGTCAAAAAAGGGGAATTTGCGTGCCATAGATTGAGGTAGGTTGTTGGGATACATATCACGTCGAAAGATATAATGAACATCATCATCTAATCATGAAGTCAAAAAGGTGAAAAATCATAGCGCTCCTATCATTTGTACTATGCCTCTCTAATCATTTGTACTTTTCACAATTCAAAGTGTACCCATAGCACGAGTTTTCTGCGCAAATCTTCAACCTAATTTCAAACTTCTTGTCACCATGGATTTATCGTCCTCTTCCATGATTCCATTCCTTATCCATTCAAGTATAAATACTACTCACCCTGCATGCCTCTCCTTTACTTTCCAGATTTGTGCGTTGTCCATGGTTTTTTCTACAAGCTCTGGATCCCTTCACTCTGTGAAATTTGATTTTCATTGGTCATATTGTAAGTTTGTTGATTCGAGTTGTTGTGTTTCCTTCATCATTTTTAGTCATTGCTTAAAGTTTGTTGGAGTTTGTTGTAAACTAGCGTTTTGGATGTTATTTATTCTCGCAGTCATATTTTATTCTTTAGAATTTCCTCCTCCAGCGTTGAATTTCTCACTGCGCTGAAGTTCCCTGTCTCGTGACAAGTCTCCCAGTACTATGCTACTGTGCCTAGTTATTCCACTGCACCGAAATTTTCCGTCGGAATTCCCTACCGTGACAAGTCTCCCATTGTTGTTTTCCATCATGACGAGTTTGTAAATGTGTTGAACCTGCACATAATATATCTAGTTAAAAAATAATACACACATTTGCAGAGAGAATTGGAGAAAAAAGAAGAAGGAGAGAAAGAATGGAAGAATTCTCATTAATCGTTATGAATAATGAATAGTTTACACATGATATACTTTGTATAGCTCAATGAGTGCATACTAGAGGTGAACCAATGTGCCATAGTGGTGTTCTAGAGTGATATAGACATATACCAGTAGCTATAGGAGTGAACTGCCACCTAGTCTAGTCTCTCAGGTAGTTATAAAAGTGAACTACCACCTAGTTGAGTTAACTAGTCAACTAGTCTTCAGTTAACTGACTGAACAGAGAGTTGTGAGGATTTAACTTATGGAATCAAGGCTAATGCACCACTCTAGTGATGATACCAAGGAAATGTTGAATTAGCATGGTGATGATCCCAATTTTGCATGGTGATAAAACCAATGCAACATCTAAACTCAACTCAATTAGTCAAACTGAAGTGTCAACTGAAAGAGAATATTCTCCAGGTGGAATATTATCCCCTAAAATACAGGAGACTGGATAATGACTAATTATGACTAATAAACAAGTAAAAACGTTAGGAAAAATAAATCCTAGGTGTGTATGAAGTAACTCCAACACCCCCCCTAAACATCACTATGGTGAAAATAAATAATGGGTCTCGGTAACGAGGCCATGTTAGGTACCCAAATACAAAAGATACACTGAAAATAAAGTGAGGAAAGAGGGAAAGCATCATGGGAAACCCCCCCCTCAAGATACAATGTATTTAAAAATAAGAACTACAGTTGCTAGGAAACCGTGTCCTTCACTCCAAGACGACTTCAAAGAGAATGAAATTCCTGCTTAGTGAAGGTCTTGGTGAAGATGCCTGTCATCTGTTCTGCTGAAGGAAAAAATTATAATTTGATGATATCCTCATGTAAATGTGCATGAGTCCCGGATGTAGTGCATGTGGATGTAAATGTGCTTCATTCATTGCCTCTGAAATGGATCTCTACAGAACTTCAGAGTGCTCTGGTTGTCACACCAAATGATGATCGATCGATGAAACTGAATGCCCAACTTAGTGAGAAAATGTTGTATCCACATAGAATGAATGGTTATGTTAACTACCCCTCTGTAATCTGCCTCAGCTGAAGATAGAGCAATGGAATCTTACTTCTTTCTCAACCAATAGATAGGCCCAGAACCAAGACTAAGTGAGTAACCAGATGTGGACTTGCGATCAGTGTTATCACTAGCCCAGTCAGAATCAGTAAACCTGATGAGATATAATGTAGAGTCTACTTAATAATGAATCCCAAAGGTGATGGTGCCCTATACGTATCAAAGGATACGCTTTGGATCTTTCCAATGTATCTCATGCATCTCTTACATCAACCTGGAAACTAGACCAACTTCATATGAGAGATCTAGTCTAGAGTGTGTGAGATACAAAAAGCTCCCCACTAGTTGTCTATACAATGTGTTGTCAACCAGTGGAGTCTCCCTGCCATCCTCAAGTTTGACTCTTGATAGGAAAGGATTCAGAGCAAACTTGTAGTCTATCATGTGAAATATCTCAAGGAGATATCGTGCATACTTGGCCTGAGACAGTTTGATGCCTGATGGATCTTGACTAATCTTGAGTCCAAGGAAGAAGTGTAGCAGACCCGTGTCCATCATCAAAAACCTGTCATGTAAATTCCTCTTGACTGCAGCAATCACTAAAGTTGAGCACCCAGTGATCAACAAATCATCAACATTCAAAACTAAAAGTATAAGTGAATCAATTGTCTTGAGCATGTAGACAGTCGGGTCTGATTTAAAAATACAAAGCTCTGTGATAACAAGTAGGATTCCATCTTGGCATACCATGCCCTCAGAGCCTGCTTGAGGCCATAAAGTGGCTTCTTCAGTCGACATAATAAATATGAGTCTTGCATAAATCCCTGGGGTTGCTCCATGTAGATCTCCTCAGAGAGATCACCATGAAGAAATGAATTCTTCACGTCCATCTGATGGACTTCCCATCCATTGGCTGTCGCAATGGCAAGTCCCAATCATATGGAATCCATATTCTCTACTGGAGCAAAGGTCTCATGATAGTCAATACCATGAACCTATTGAAAGCCTTTGGTGACAAGCCTGGATTTGTATCTGTTGATTTGTCCAACCGTTGTGCTCTTGGTCCTATAGACCCATATTCATCTGACAATTTTCCTCCCAAAAGGAAGCAGAACCAGATCCCAAGTCTGATTCTCAAGGAGGGAGTTGTACTCCTCCTGCATGGAAGATTCCCAAAATGGATTTCTTGCAGCCTCTCCATAAGACTGTGGATCTGAAGACTGAACCAAGAAAATATGCCTGGAAGGCAATGGTTCAGTGGTAGTGAGTGCAACAAGTGGCTCCTCGAAATCAGATCGTGTCCTCCTAGTATCAGTTGGATCACCAATGAGATCCCCTGCATCCTGAAGAGTAGTATGTTCCCACTTGGGACCCTTATCTGGCTCTGCAGATGCATCTAGATGCTCTGACTCTACATCCGACTGTATTGACTCTAAATTTGAATCATTTGATTCCTCTCAATTATAACTCTTGTTTGAAGAAGAGTCGGCATGTGCATGCTCATCATCTCTGACAGGTGGAAGAATGAAGGTGTCTGCATGTGGTTGTTGAGGTACATGAGAGACACTTTTATTGAATTGGAAACTTCTCTCAATGATGAGCCAGACTGGGGAAAGATTAATAATTCTATATCCCTTCACGTCATCGAGGTATCCAACAAAAATGCACTCAGTCCTTTGTGGATCAAGTGCCTTCCTCTTTTCAAAGGGAATTCAGGCCCATGCATGTGAACCAAAAATGTGACAGTGGGTCACTTCTAGTTTGAGGCCGCTCCAAGCCTCATAGTGGGCTATATCCTTGACATATCTATGGGGGGATTTATTTTGGATTTATTTTTCACAGTTAAGTGCTTCAGTCCATAGTCTCTATGGTAGTGACTTTGCATGCAACATGCAAGATGCCATCTCCTTTAGAGATCTTTTTTTGCACTCGCCAACTTCATTTTGCTACAGAGTGTAGGGAACTGTGTGCTACAACTGGATCCCTGCCTCATGGAAAAGATTATGGATCTCATGATTTACATACTCTCCTCCATTATCAGTTTGGAGGACCTTCATCTTCTTTCTATACTGTGTCACAACCAGGTATTTGAAATCTTTGAGGTGTTGAAAGACCTCAGATTTTTTCCTGAGAAAGTAGATCCATGTAAAACGTGAGAAATCATAAAAAAGATGATAACAAACCTCACTTTGTTGATCGATGGATGAGAAAAAGGACCCATAAGGTCACTGTGGATCAGATCTTAAGGTGTGGAGGCTCTCTGAGACTTTCCCTAGTCGAATTTCGCTTGAGGGTGTTTCCCGAGAACACATCCCTCACATAGTCCCTTGGAGAAGTGGATGTCTGGTATACCATCAACTAATATGTTATTTCTCATCTGTTGCATGTATCTGAAATTCAAATGTCCAAACCTTTCGTGCCATATCCTACTACTTTCATCAGCATGAGTAAGCAGTAAATCATAATCAGGTTCAATGAATTCAGAAAAAGTATACAATCTAGACTAATGATTTACCTCACCGATAGAAAACTTGGAGTTGGTTTGCATGTCTTAGATGTCCACAGAATTTGGAGTGAATATGACTTTATTTGCAGTGCCGGAATTCATCATCGGATACATAGAGAGAAGGTTGACAAAAAGTTTGGGAACATGCAACACATTCTCGAAGCTTCCATTGTTCAGTTCAATCCTTCCTTTGCCAGTGACTTCAACAGAAGATTTGTCCCCCATCAGAATAGGAGGACCCTTTCATGCATAAAAATAAGAATAGATTTCTTCTGATGCAACCATGTGATGTGATTCTCCTAAATCAATGATCCAAGCATCGGGAGGGGAGTTGATTGGAATCAAGGCATGGATAGAATTGCCTTTCTTGGAATTCAGATCTTCTGGATTCTTCTTCTTTGCACCCTCGGGGATGCGATCTCCAAGGTTGTTTTGCTGAAGTATTTGGGACATCATAGATATATTTGTTTTCATGCATGCGAATTATGAATGGAATCCTTTGTGATAGTACGTGCATTTCTCCCTTTTTCTTCCCTTTTACCCTTTGGATCTGGATGCATCGGTGAAGGGTTTTGTGTATCCTTCCTTATTTGGATGTACATGAGATTTACATTTATCTTCATGTTTAGATTTCTAATATTTTTGGCTTCCATCATGCACAGTGAATGTATGCTCCCTTGGGCCTTTGATTATGCCCATGTTGATGAGCTTGGTTTTGTCTTGTTTCAGAGATTCGATAAAGTCCTCAAGAGAAGACATCTTATAGGTGGCTCCAGAGGCGAATATGACAGTATGGAATGTGGATAGGAATACAAAGAATTCAGGAAAAACCTTGGAGAGAATGGTGAGAACCATTTGTTTCTCCTCCTTTGATTTATCAACCCCACAAGCTTTGAGTTGCGAGAGTAAATCCTTGAATTTTGTAAAGAAATCTTGGATATTCTCGAAGATTTTTGGATCCAATGTGAGAATATCCAAATCTAGCATGTGTCCCCTAATCTAATATTGTTTTCCAAAGAGCCCTTCCAAGGTGGTCCATGCTTCATTGGGAGTATTACAGGAAGATATATGAAAAAGGAGATCGGGAGAAATAAGACTACAAATTGTTCTGAGTGCCTCATCCATGCGATTTAAGTATTTGGATTTTTCTATAGTTGATGTCGGTTCTGTATCTATATTCAAGGTTAACCTGTACAACCCTTTGGTTTGGAGATGTATGGAAATTTTTTCCTTCCATGCAAAATAGTTGTAAGGTGTAAGAAATAATTCTTTTTTGAAATGCATCTTTCCACTGTCTTCAATCTTTTGTACCTACAAAAAAAATTGGTGTAGCTTTTGCTTAGCAGCCATCAGTTTCAATCTTTGTAAATTCCACAAAAAATTAAGCTTTCTTGCTTTCATGTTCGGGCCACCGATACTATGTAAAATGTGTTGAACCTGTACATGATATATCTAGATAAACAATAATACACACATTTGGCAGAGATAAGTGGATAAATAAGAAGAAGGAGATAAAGAATGGAAGAATTCACATACTCATGAATAATGAATAGTTTCATATTACGATATACTCTATATAGCTCAATGGGTGTGCACTGGAGGTGAAAAAATGAACCATAGTGATGGTATAGAGTAATATGGACACACACTCATCGGGCCATGTGGAGTGAACTTCCACCTAGTATAGTCTCTCGTGCGCCATACAGGAGTGAATTGTCAGCTTAGTTGAGTTAATCTTCGCTAACTAGTCTTCGCTAACTCCGAATGAACGTAGAGCATTGAGGGAGTTAATCTTGTGGAATAAAGGCTAATGCAACTACTCTATTTATGATACTAAGGAAAGCATGGAATTAATATGGTGATGATCCCAATGTTTCATGCAGGATAAAACTAATGCAACATCTAAACTCAACTCAACTAGTCAAACCGGAGTGTCAACTGAAAGAGAATAACCTCCAGGTGGAATATTCTCCCAAAAAATATAGGAGATTGAATAATGATCAATTATGACTACAAACAAGGGAAAACTTAGGGGAAAAATAAGTCTTAGGTATGTGTGAAGTAACTCCACAGAGTTTCCACCGCACCAAAATTCTCAATCGCATCTTACTATCATGCCATGAACTCCTATGGCTGATTTTGTTTTTCAAGAAAAGATTGAGACATCGCTCTTTGCGCCATAAAGATTCGCTAATCTTTCATCTCCTATTTTCACGCAGAGAGGGTGTTACATCTCATTACCATGTGCTTGAGATAAATATATACTAGCTTCATGGTAGCATCCCAAAGCATAAGAAAGAAAGAGAGAAGTATGTGGATCAGCGAGGTTTGAGCCTCAAGACTCAGAATTTAATAAACGGGCGACCCAAAATCAGTAAGCATGTTTTGAACAAGCGTGATGTATGCGCTCACAGAAAATATCAAAGGGTGTACACGGTTATCGAAAGTAGCTCAATTCATCTTTACCGGGGTCAATTTCACCATTGAGGGAATCACCTTCCAAGTGACGAAGGAAACTTTGTTAGCTACTATGGATATCCCTCTGTCCGAAGAAGAATGGTTTAAAGGCATGCCTTTAGAAATTTTGTGATATAAATACTTCATCAAGCCCGACTGTCTAAATTGGAAAATTAGAGCCATAATTCTAGGCCAACACCTCTGAGAGCCTTTACAAAATATTCTAAAGGTAATTAGAATATATTTCACCTATGAAGGAAGGTTTGATAGGGTGTACCCATATCACATCAGGTTTTTGATGCACTTCACAGGGAAAAAACCTTTGAATTTACCTTTCTTCTTGTGTTGAAGCTTGGAAAAGATGGAAGACAAAGTCTAGGCCAAGGCTGACCAAACGGGGAACAATTTATCCCATTTTCATTAATCAAGCGAGTTAGTGGTCAAAAGAATTGAGATTGAACAAGGACTGGATTCATTTATTATTTCTATGACATCCCCAGAGACTCCAAAGGAGACATTATTCTATCTGCGAGAGAAAAACATTCCATAGCGCAAGGGTGAGAAAGGAATATGTCATGGAAAAGGAAAGAGAAATGAGGAACAATGAAGACCAATGGGTCCCACCAGCCAATACCCTAGAAAAGAGGCAAGCCAAAGTTGACTAATAAAACTAAGGATATCCAAGATCCTAAAGAATTCAGTGCACCCAGTCTGTTGCTAAGAGATTACTCATGCACATCATTCGAATATATCATATTGAAGGTGCAATCATGGGAATTGATGAAAGGAGGAGGAAGTCAGGTGATTAAAACATGAATGTTCAGAGCTGTCGCTAACAAATGAATTAGCGCTAAATTTCGCTATTGGCTTAAAATTTATCGTGAAATAGAGAATTACAGCTAACCGGGCGTAGTGCTGACTCATAATGAAAATGCCAATCAGAGTCGAGCAGGGAACGCAAATTGTCTCAAAAAATAGATCATATAGGCACAAGAAATAATTATCCAGCTGCAGGAGGAACAAAGGGTGTCAAAAGAAAGAATCACATAGAATTTCAAGGAGTGCAGGCTGACCATTGATAACTCTTATGCAACTCTCACTAGTGCTCAAGAGAAACTGAAAGGAAACACGGTCTTGTGGAGAAAAGTGAAGAGTCTAAGAAAAAAGAACTAGTCTCTTAGAAAAACAATCAGAGTTTTAATGTTGCAGGTGAGGCCTGAGGCATGACTAAGAAAACCTTATTTTTCTTTGATCATAATAAAATCTTTCCCACATTATTCCGCTTTATTTCAATAACAAGAAGTATGACGCAACACCTACACATTGAATATTCGTCGTGTAGATGATGTAAACTTACCTACTGAGGACGACAGGTATAAATGAAACACATGCCAATTTTGAAAGAGATGCATCATCCCCCAACTGTTTGTTTGTGCCAATTCGAGCGCTCAAAAGTGACTGCAAATGGATGTCTACTAGACCAACTTGCCATGTGCATGCTATATCTAGTGATCATGCAACAACAATTATAGCACATTATACAAAGGTGACATAGTTTCCAACAAAGATTGCCTTCGGATTACTCGGGAACCCTTGAAAGAAAACGCCGATTTATCAATGCACCGATGACCGAATCTTACTCATGATCGAATTATTGTGATAAATGTGTTGGTTATGTTATGATTGGATGCACTCAAGTTTCTATTTTTGGCAAATCCCCATTGAAAATTCTATCTCGAGGGAAAGTAATCAACTGGTGATCCTAGGAAAGCACTGAGGCAACCCAATAGGGTGTTAGTTTTCTATGTATTGTATCTTTTCGATGTAAGCCGTGTTGGTTGGAAAAGTAGTGTAGGCAAAGGACTCTTAAATGCAATCTTTGAATCCGATGGAAATAATAATGTAGAGGCACCGGCCTATGACAAGATTCTAATGGTGGTGGTTTGATTTAAAATATAGTATGAGACTAGGGGTGGAGGGAAATAATGAGTAAAAAATAATATGTTTTAATCTATATTACCCCCCACCGCACCCTCATAGTAAAACATAATATTTTCATTATATTCCCTCTCACCTGCATCCTCATATTAGCTGCATGAAGGTGAGAGTGGGTGGGGTGGGGTAGGGGAATAATGAGTAAAGCATAAGAGGGTATATTTTCCTCAATCTCTCCCCACACCCTTATATAAGTGACACATGTTTCTTCAGGATGAGATCACTAGGCGGTCTAGTGAAAAATGGGAAATATATGGTCCTACTCCTCCCAAAGCTGTATTGTGATTTCACTACATCCACACTTCCAAAAGGTCATATGTCCCTTTCATTCAATCCTCAACCATTTCTTATCAATTATTTTTTTGTCACCCTTTCACTTTTAATGATTGAGAGAGTGAATGGGATATCTAGAGAAATAGTCAGCTAGACAATGATGGATTTAATGAAGTGGACATATGACCATTTGGAGGGGTGGAGGTAGTGAAACCATGGTACAATTTTTGGTGAAGTCATGGTAAATTTTGTTGAGGCATCTATATTTAGCTAACATGATTCTTATGAAATTAATTCTCATAATTTTTATAATGAGTATAAACTGGCTATTGCAACATGATCAACATCATTATGACCTAATATCATCGTTCCTCAACCACACTATTATTTTCATGTGTTTTAAGTCATATATTTTCCATTGGATTAATAAAATTTTGATTATTCTTATATTATTTATTATGATTTAAATATTAGATGAAAGTGGTGAATTTAAAATATCTTACTTTCTTCTCTTTTTTTCATAAGATTTATGGTGTTGCATGCATGAATCCTTATTTCACCTCTATTTTGAATTCATATACCTTTAATAATACAACCAATCAAAGTAGGGTTTTTTGCACATCCTTGTGACAAAACTCCACCAACACCTTCATCTCAATCATGTAAATTATATTTTCCCAATGGAAATCTATTTTCCCAATTCAAAAGAAGTTTTGGTGAAAGGGAGGTGACATGCAACATTGTTAGGTTTATCTACCAAGTATGTATAACCATGAGGAGATTGGTTAATTTTTCATTTTCCTCCACTAATTTAAGTTGTTTTCTTTGTATGGTACTTTCCAACAATTCATAAAAAAGAAAATGACCTATAGTTTCACTTGTAATTCCTCTCCTAACAAAGATAATTTCAGGATACAATTTGACCCAGGTTCAATGGGAACACACCTTATTTCCCATTCCATTATTGGTTTAGGTTTCAGCTTAATCCAAATTTCCATCATGATTAGTGATGTCCAACGTTAACACTATTGATTTTCACCCATTCCCTCATCTGGAATTGGCTTCTTCTTAGCCTACATGGGATCGACTTTACATGTTTATTCTCCTCCTTGGAACAAATTAAACATATGAATCTCCCTACGGATTGGGTAATTCAATTTATTTCCATAAATTACAGCTAGGTTTTACTCCTTAGTCTCTTATATATTCATCAGAGGATGAGACTCTCAGAATTCCATTTGGATTTGTATGATCTTGGCTCTCAACTTGACAATATTTGGCTTAGTTTTAAAATTTATCTTGGATGGGATGAATCCTCCTTAATCCCATGACCTATATCTATCATTCTCTCAAGACTAAACATTATAACTAAATATTGTTTGAAGGAACTATTGAATCCATACCTGTATTAAAATTATTTTGATGTTGATGCTTATGAACTTATCAATTTTGGTTTGTTAGATTTGATTGATACATAGATGAATCTCTTTATATATATATATATATATATATATATATATATATATATATGTATTGATTATAGTATATAACTCTTCATGATTTCAAAAGAATATGAATTGGGTTAACAAAAACTAATTTATAGTATTACCATTAGTAAATTTTAAATTGAATTGGAAAAGGGATAGATCTATAAAATATCCAAATCAAGTTACTATCCAATAGATCTTTTGTTAACTATATACATTAATTTAGGGATATAATGAAACTAATTTACATATTTAATTTTCAAAGAAATACATATAAAGGAGAGAGAAATAAATTGATAATTTTACCTATAATGTAAACAACTTACTCTAAGAAAATATAACATTAACAATAATCAAACATTTTGCATCATTAAAAAAAAGGATAAGATACAAAAGACAATGTGAAAATGCAAACAAAAATTTGTATATGGAAAAGTAAAATGATATAATTTATAATTTTCCATAGTTTGAAGAAAAACATTTCTACTACTTCATCTTATGATTCATAAAGTTATTGGATAGCATTAAATTCGAGCCTATCCATGTACATGGATATGCCCAAATTCATTCCTTGGCATTTATTTTAAATATATTTTGGAGTTTATTAGACAAAAGAAGTGTTTTAATTTTTTGTTCTCTATGAAAAGATAATGAGAGGCCCTCTCCATGTATATGGATATGTCTATATTTATTTTCTACCCTAAGATCTTCCATAAGGTTCTCCTCATCCATGTAATTATATAATGATAATAAGATGGTGTTTAACAAATTACTCTGTTTATTTTCTAGAAAAACCACCACTCGAAAACCTCAATTTCATACCCCTCCAAACATGAATTTAGTTTCAAACTCTTAGTATACATGATATTTATTACTAGAAAGACTTCTCAATCTATAGTATTAGTTCTTGAAATCATGTTATAGGATTTTTATTGATATAGTTAGTAATTTTATTAATCAATCCATATATTAGATTCCACACCTTCCTAATTCATTAGTTATTTGAGTTCAAGCATGATAGAATCCTTTGTATTGAATTATACAAATCTTGTTATTATATTCATATTGGTGTTGATATAAAATGAAACTAATTAGAAGGTAGGAACTCCACTTTATTCTTTGAAATCAAAACCTCTCCATGTACATGGACATACCTGAATTCACCAGACACCTACTAAAATGATAAATTTTATAAATTAATTAAACTTAAATTAATTTAAACACAACAATTTAGAATTACCTTCAACCCGAAGCTTTTGGACTCCAGGAAGCACTCCGGACTGATCCTCGCCAACTCAAAACAACCAATTCCAAAAAACTCCACAAAAAAATGCCAACGATGACCACCAACAAACGACACCGACCAAATTCTCACTAGCAAAATCTCACAAGTTCAAAAAATTGTCAAATGGCTAATGGGAGGGTAATATATAAATATGTTTTCGACCAAAAGGTGTTTTTGGACGAAACTAGTTTTCAACAAAAATATTCTTTTCTCGATCGGTAATATACACTGTGATGAAAAATCCATCTCAGATTATTTTTACAATACTTTAGGGCACCAATTGATACTATCAATTTGACGTCTAAAGTTTTGGCCAAGAAATGTTTCGACTGAAAGAACCAGGATTTTGGCCAAAAATTGCCACTAGGAATTTTGAGACCCGATTGTCACAAAAGTGTTACTCAACTTCATGATTTTACCCATAACATTTTTTTCTTGTGAAGTCTCCTGAAATGATGAAGCATGCCCAGGCCCAGAACCAGTCGAGGTGCTTCCTCAAGAAATATAAGAAATATAGAATTGTAGGATGATCCTGAGGGTGGAAGTGTGACTGACGATTGATCACCATCGTGATTCTCAGATATAGGCCACCATTTCGTTTTTCCATGTTTGGGAACTTGTTTTTGTTTTGTATATTGGGCATGACGTGCCATTTTTGTTAAAAATGTACAATTTAGATCATGTTGAATACACACACACACATTTCATGGAACATTTTTATATGATTCTCATTGTTTCTACACTTGATGTTGATGGAATGTATGAATTTCAAAGTGTTTGAGTTTCAAAGTGTTTGAATTTCAAAGTGTGTGAATTTGATGTATGAATGTAGGATTTTTTCTAAAGTGATTATAACATTTCTTTACTATGCGAATTAACAAATCTCTTATGGTGAAAAATATTGATAAGTTCTAAATCCATAACCAATTAATGGTTCTCGCTAATTAAATTTGACAAAAGGACGAAGTCCCATCCTAGTTAAGACCCTAGGAACCAATAATAGCAAATCATGTAGGCTAACATAATCACAATAGATATAAGAGAGTTGAAACCTCACATTAATCTATCCAAAATGAAGCATGGTTCATTATAATGGAAATCACATGTTACAAGGGTTTCTTAATATAAAATCAACACATAAATATGAGTGCACAATAAATAATCACATCAAATTATAATATACCTTTTAAATTCCACAAGATGTTGTTAAATGTTGTTGGAATGGCCAATAATCGAAGGGGCGTAAGGAATTAGTATTGTTTCTTTTTCAATTTTGTTTTTAATAATCTAATATTATTCATAAAAGTTGATCAACAAGAATGTACTAAAATATAAATTAAATATAACAATAAAAAAAGTACAAGTTACAATGTATAAGAGACACTAACCTCCCCCTTTCTTTTGAGCACCAACTCGTGGAAGCACCAAATCCCATGTTTTAGAGCACCAACTCCATGTTTTCAAGAACTAACTTGAGGAAGCACTCAATTTTTCAGGATCCAACTTGAGGGAAGCACCAACTCCCCTTTTCGGATTCAACTTGTAGATGACCCCAATCCTCCGCAGTCTCCCTTCCATTCTCACTTCATGTGAATGTTTCAATTTCATCCTTGGACTATGTATGTTTTTTGATATTCGAATTATACTACGTAGGATATTTTCTTTCACCACCAATTTTGGTTTATATAGTATTTCAATAAGTGTAATATTGAATCATTGTGTCTTTTGACAATGAAAAAATTGCACCTCTTCATTCTAATCTTATCAATAAATGATGCCGGAAGATTTAATAATTGATTTTAACTTAAAATACTTCAAATCCTTTGTAATTTATTTATCCTTCATGTGCAACAATATTGTAGAATCAATGGAATGGTTAGGTTCCAATCTTGTCAAATTACTCCACATGCCCTTTAAACTATTACATAAATCAAATTATGCAAAAACGCTTTCTTCAACCCACTTCTTCCCAAACTGATCTTTATTAGTGATCTTGTTGAGTTTCTATAATCCGGACACATACACCATCATGAGCTATCTTTCTCTGAATACCATTACTGACCGGGTGAAGAGTAAGAACTTTAATAGGTCCTTAATAATGCCAATTCTCAATATTTTCTTTCAATCAACCATGTCTAATTTCACTTTTCTCATGGCGGTTATCTGTATGTCCTGATGTTAGTAGTAACACTCCCAGGAATTAGTTGAGTTTCATGATCATGATTTTGTGTTGGTGGGAGACCTTTGGGGAATATCTTCAAATACTTTGAATTTTATCAATGATCCTTTGGGATCTTTGTGATGAATAGATGGTTTAGATGTTTGAAAAATCTAGTGAGCATAGTTGTAAAAATTACACCCTGATGTCCCCTTTTCAATAATTTTGTCATGTTGTTAGAGCTTATATCCTTACCTGGTTTCCCTGTGATGCCTCTTAGCTCAATTTCTTTTTTCTTCCAATGAAATTTCATGAAAAGTTCTTGAAAATTAAAAAGCCACTATTCCTTATGATTGTAACCATTATATTCCTAGTACAAAATCTCCGCATCACCCATGGCGTCTTAGCAATCATTGGACTATTCATTACATAGCCCCATAGTAAGATTGATCTTATTGCATTTTCCTCGAGAAATTGATAGTCTCTCCATCTACAATCATTACTTGAACTCTAGCACCGGATATACAAAGCAACTGTTTGAGGATCATTAATAATTATAGGAATGGGAAATTTAAGTGAGTACCTCGGGAATCAATTAGGACTATTACCTTTTTATTTTGATGTATCCTTCGATCTTTGAGGGTTTGAGGAGTGCTAATTCTAGCCAATGCATGACATGATATCGCGGGAGTCAACTCCTTCGTAATTTTAAATTTCTTCTACTGCCATCTTGAGATGGTTCTGTTCTTGTTCTCTTCCTCTTCACACCCATGTAGAATAATTCTTATCACCACACTTATGTCCCTTACTGTTTTTGTTGTCACAATTAAAGCATAAACCTTTTAGTTTCTTCCTCCAATTGTTGAGGTGTCAATCTTGTAGGTTGGAGGTGTTTTAGGGAGAAGGAGCATTATTCCTCTATAGATGTTAGGATATGTCCTTATAGTGTTTTCGGCTAAATTCATATTTTATTTTCAACATTTCCTCTTCCACCTTAAATGTATCTCCAATGATTTGGGTTCTAAAGACTAACCTCTTGTTGAATGTTATCCTTAAAGTTCCTATGAATACATCAATCAAGTGTCTATCCGAATATCTATACCTTTTATATTCAATCTTTGAAGTTCCCTCAATGTGCTCAGGACCGTGAATTTCTTTTGCTTTGAGATTTATCAATTGGATAAAGAAGGTATTGCTCCTTGTATCCTCATAGTGTGCTATCATTTCTTTCCCTCAAAATTGTCCAAGTGACGCAGTGATTTGCGAGAACAAATCCATCGGAGCACAAACATACAAATTGATTTAGGTTCTAAATATAAAATATAATTTGTACTCTTTTTGTATAGCATTATGGAGATCAAAGAATTTCTCCATCTAGAGTATCCATGTGGATTGGGTCCTTTCCATCAAACTTCCTCATATCAATCTTAGGAATGTGGTTATTCAAAACCAAAGTCTGAGTTTCTCCATTCTTGATTCAACTTCCTTTTTCCCTCACTGCGAATTCCTTAAGTGCATGGATTTTCACTTTCTAGTTTTCTTTTATTAATGTAAAATTTTTTTCAATATTTCCATGATCTCCCATTTTAAGCTATCCATATTAGTATCCAACTTAGCTTCTATTGAATCCATCAACTTAGTTTCCATTGAATCCTATATTCTTTGTAGTTCATTTATTTGCCTACGCATTTCTTCACCTTTCATCAAGAGTCCAATTAGATTTTCTGGAGGCTTTATTTGGTGTAGAATTTCCCTCTTTTTGTGGCATGTTGTCCAAGTATCAATTTCGGAATCTTGATTTTGAGGCATGTTCCCCGCTACACAATATTTATTCGATGATCTCCCAAGTTTCGCCCTTCCGTATGCTGAAACTTTATTTTAGGTAGTTCTCCTGATATTTCTTCTCTGAATGCCACATGTTTGATCAAAATCGGATGTGCCAAGTAGGACTTATGGTAACTTCCTCATAACTTGTTTATTTTTGGCCTTCCAAGAGATCTCAATTTGTATAGCATGCCTCTCAAAATATAATTGATTCAAATTCTGAAACTCGCACCCAAAATATCGGCAGACTCATCCTTTGCATGATCCAATGAAACTAGTCCCACTAATTCTGGATACTCTAGCAGAATTTATGATTGTTTTACTTGAACACCTTCTTGAGACTAATTAATAGGACTAGCCGTGATATTCTATCTTACACAAGGTGTATCTACAAATTTAAGATGACCTGGGTTAAAATTTACTATAGATACCACACTTCCTCTCTGCAGAATGGCCTCCAGAGTTCAGGGTCCTAAACGTTACATAATTTTTTATAGGTGAAAACTGCGAATGACTCATTTCCCTAGATGATCTTAACTCTATCTTGTACTGTGTTGTATCTCTGAAATTGTAATTCCTCAGGAGCTTAATTTGAACCTAACGTAGCTTGATCCATCTACTAAATAGGCCTACAGTTGCTCCTTTGAAACATTGTAGAAAAATTTATAGCAAAATTCCACGGTGTCTCGATGTAGCAAAATCAAAACCTCAAGACCTTGAGCTCTTATGAATACCATATGTTAAGAAAACAAACATCAATTATAGAAACCTCGTGAAAAGTATCAACGCTTTGAAAAAGAGAGATAATTTTGATAATAAGCTCTTCGAGAGGGCAACCTCCTTTACCCCACTTAAAATGTTCAAGCACAAGATGATTCAAAATGAAAATGTCTCCTTGGTATATATAGGAGACTAGGAGGTATAATTACAACTAATGGCCTCCAAAGACTACATAAATAAAATAACATTATTAATATAATATGCCCTGACTAAGGTAATGAGCCAATATTATGCTTAATGGTATCAAGCATGATCCAGGAATGATTATTGTTCAAGGGAAATCAACTATGCATTCCAAAATTCTCAATGAGAGAATCTAATATCAAGGAAAACATAAAGGGAGGATTGGCTAGACATTTCGGTCATGATGACATTCTCACCGTTGAATGGATCATATCTCCATTAGGGATGGTGGAAATATGTCAAGAAATTTGTGGACAAAAATTTTGCCAACAATAAGGAAAAGGTAGAACGCAGGTTATACTAACCATTACTCCATACACTGAAAGGCTATGGGATGCTAGCGGAGCATGGATTTATATTGGGACTTCCAATGACACAAAATGGATGTGATTCGATCTTTCCGGTAGTCGACAGATTTCAAAGATGACACATTTCATACTACGATGCCAAAAACCAAAGTTGACGCAAAATTCATAATGCTTAACTCCATTGGGCGAAGTTGTCGACTTCACGGCCTTCTGCCAAGGAGTATCATTTCTGACCAGGATACCAAGTTCATAGGACATTTAAGGAGGACCTTGGTGGAAGAATCTAGGCATTTGTTTGTCTTTAGCTCAACATATCATCCTCAGCATGGATGGATGCATTTATATCGTGAAATAGGAGGTTGGGAAATTTGTTAAGAAGTTTAGCGGATCAGCACCACAAATAAAGGATCACATTCTACCATAGGCGTAATTCAATTACAATGATTCATCACCTAATAGACACATAAAGAGTCCTTTCCAAATTGTATATGGAATGCAAACAAGGGGAGTCAATTGAAATATTCGGAACAAGATGAATCTTAAGTGCTCGCAGAGAATCCTTCGCGGCATGAATGAAGCGAGCTTCACACCAAATCAAAGAGCCGATTGTAGACCCCAAGCCAAGAATACAAGCCAGAGAGCATCAACACGTGATAACTCTTAACGGAATTTCTGCTGAACTCGATTCTGCACATTTGAGGAAGGAGAGGTCCCAAGGGGAAAGTATACCAAGATCAATATTAAAATATTTGACCATGCAAGGTCATAAGGAAATTTGGGGTTACAAACGATATGGTATTGAATTATCTGACAATCGGAATTCACCGATATTCAATGTTGTGGATTTGTACCTACAGATGAAGAAGAAGGAGAAGAGGAGGAACAGAAAGATATTCAATGGAAAAAACAAATACCTCTAGAAATGGGTGCCTTTACGATGGAAAGCATAATTGACAACATGATTAGTAGAAAGACTAGGAGAAAGGAGCATTTTGAATACTTGGTCAAACGAAAAGGACATCCAATTGAAGATGCCGCTGGGAGTGATGGAAGAAGAAATTCAAATCCGATGGACAGATCAGGTAAGAGCCTCCATGGTGGAGTTCAAGTGAAAGTTTTCGCTAAGGGATTATGATGCGTGAGCATCATGATTAAAGCCAAAGTGCATGCCTAGCCAAAGGAGCAGTTGGACGCGCAGATGGAAAAAGAGGATGTTTTTCTTTATGAAAACATTTTGAATTTTGAAAACTAAAGCATTAATATAATAGCCAGGGAGGAGCGTACTTATATTTATGTCTTAGAGATATGAATAGATCTAGAGAAATTACTCTCATCTATCAGATGTAATAGGCATTTAAGTCCGATTAATGTGGAAGTAGGTGGATATGAATGTTAGATTAGACAGCTTTTGAAGCATTAGGAGGGAAAATGTGATATAGACACCCTCACCTTTGTATCATTGTAATTTTCATGATCATTCAAAATTCATAAGATGGAGAGTCAGAGAGAGTCGAGAAGAACCCATGTATAGGAACACTTGGAGTTAATATTATATGGAAGATTTGATCTAATTTCATGGTGTTATGATGTTTATCGTTTACATCTAGTTGAAATGGTATGTTTACAATTGTTTTGTCTCTCTGTTATGCATTTATTCCAATGTTGTATTTGTGTATGGATTATTCAATGTAATCAATTCAAAGAGAGAAGAAGAATGAGTTTCAATCTGCTTCTTCTCGAGAATTTCCGCATGAGGTAGTGAATACCGAAGGTGCGTTGATGAGGATCCGAAGTTTTATCTCGTGAAAGATCGAGAGATATCGCTGTTCCTCATACTCCACATAAGGTGAAGCATAGAGCTACGGGTGTATGCTAAGTCGGTTGAGGCTCTTCAATTTACCAACTAAGGTGAAAAGTTGAAGACTACTATTGCAAAGAGTGAACATGGTCAAAGACTCAAATAACCAAACATTATTTGAAAGTTTGTCGCAAGCAGTGCGAGCATGAACCTTTTGGAAGCCTTTATTTTGCAAGTGAAAGCTAAGGAGAGATAATGCTTTTGAAGTGTTAAAAGGGAGATGGAGGTCGAAATCATTGCACATAAATTAAGTTCAAGAGGGGGAACACTCAGTCATTGGGAAGAATTCATTGAGTAGTGAATCAAAGGTCAATTCATGGAGAGCTTGTGAAATCACGAGAACTGTAGGATCCAGTGGAGTTGCAAGGTGGTTAGGAGCTGGATGAACTCACCACCCTAATATCAAGAATTAACGTAAACCGTTGATCGTGGTCGATAAGAGCAATTGATTTCATTTCAACCCACGTCATTGGACCATTTCGCGAACTCCGGGTTCGTAAGTTTGGAGGGCAAACCAAAATCTTGATATTTTCATGAAGTTCCAAGTTGCAAGGAACAAGGAAGGAAATCCAAACCATTGTATCCGAGCTACGAGAGGTCCGTCGAATCAGAACTTCCAACAAGTATCACATCTTGGGAGTTTGGGGTTTGAAAAAAAACTCTTTTTCACTGCAGAAGTCACGAGCTTGCAAGTTACGAGGGCTCATGCAACACGTGGAACACCCACTTGGTGGGACCCACATGTTTGACAGATGGTGTAATTATAAGTTGCCCAAAGAGAGGGAGAAGTGATGACAAGTGGTGGACACGTGTCACACCAGGGAAGAGTCAACCCACTGTTGACTTATCACGTCTCGAGGATTCATGAAGGAGGAGCACGAGGACTCAACACTCCAACTCATGAAGTTGTGAGTTGCGAGGGGCACTAGATTGAGGCCCAGAAGGTGGTCTCTTTATAGAGGTGCTAGTATGAAGGCCATACCTTCGCGATCGCACTTCGGTATTAGGAGGTATTTGAGTTGAGGGATCTTCACCCACAAACTCGCTTAGATTGTGGAGTCACGAAGGTAAGCTGCAATCTATGCCCGTGTCATGGTTCTATGGAGGCAAAGACTCACACCTGGTACACGTGGTGCAGGTAGAGTTTTTTTTGAAGGACCTGTGGATCATATTTGGTGAATGTTTCAGCAAGGAACCAGTTGAGCCGCCTGCCTCGAGGAGAATTTGCACGATCCCGCGGCGGATCTCATACAAAGGGTCAGGGGTCTCCATCAACCATGTGTCAATTGAAGTTCGTATGAAAAATTTATGCTCTCCAAAGAAGTCAATCCCATTGTCTCTGACTACCATGTAGGCGAGAGAGGATGCCACATCATCTACTATTATTCAACGCATATGGGGCTAGCCATGTGAAAATCAAGAATATTCAACTCACCACACCAGGTCGAGGAAGTAAAAACCTACTCCCTATCGAAAGTAATGTTAAACATCGTGCCACTGTATGAGAAGGGGTTCCATCTTATGTTATTTTATTTTGTTCCATGGAAAAGCATAAAAACTAGGAGGGGGAAGTTAGAGAGCACAACAAAGGGGATTAATAAGTTTATATACTAATAGGAAATAGGTTTTAGGGTAAATCCATGAGATTTCCTTCCTTATACTTGCATTATTTCATACTAAGAGAGCATAACAACCCTCATTACCCTAGTTGGCTTTCCCAAGCAAGGGTTCCCAAAGAAAATATTTGTGCTATCTTGTGAATCATGTGTGGTTGTACTTTATTGTTCTCTATTCTCTGCATTTTATCTATTTCATGCATAAACACAAAATCAATAACTAAATAGTATGGAATCTAAAGGAATTTAACTAACATAGTTAGTAGATTTCAGTTTAATTTATCAAATTTGTTGTGACAAAACATTCCATTCGAATATCCATGGAAGTTTACATATAATAACCTTATTCAAACGGTCCCACATATCATTTTAAATAAATATGTTTATTTATTTGTTTTTTTTTTTTTTCAATTCCTTCTTGGATGCATTTTTTTTTTTCAAGCCCGTTCTTGCTTTTATTATTTCTTTTTCCCTTTACTTGTGAAAATGATGTGAGGTGTTGTCCAAACATTATGCTAACAAAGATTAGTATTAGTTTTTTGTTGGCATGATGTAGTTTCAAGACATTAGTTCTTGCTACTTAGGTCCAACAAACCCTATAGGACACTGACTTTCCACATCACTGCATGCAAGCTAAGTCTCACCCAAGATATCTTATGGGGACTACATGAACTAATATTCTGCAGCGGTGAGGGAAAAAAGGAAGCCTTAATTGCCATATATACATGATCCCTTCAGACACTAGGTCTCTTTGCTACTCCCCGAATCATATCGAAGTTATATGTGCACATATACCCATAGTTATGATACTTAGTGGTTTAAACATTCATTCATGGTTTCTACGCACTACTATATCCACCAACATTAAATATAAATAGACAAAAAACTTTAAAGATAAGCATGCATTCACATTATAAGCATGAATTAACATCCCAAAGAAAAGTTCTAAACAAGGTTATATTGGTTCATGCCGCTCAAGGCTACATCCAAAAAATGTCGGCTTGTTTATTATATTTTAGTGTCTTGGTTGCACTCTGAACTACAATGGATGCTTAGCATACAACATTCCTACATCTATAACATTTTTACAAATGTTCTTCACACTAAAACTCTCTTTATCTCTATATTCTACCTATCTCTCTCTTTCAGTCTCTCTCACTCACTGGGTGACACCTTTACATATTTATACATTATAATTAGGTCTTTGATACTCCTCATTGTGAGTTACAACCCATTATATTACTAGACTTCAACTCATTATGAGCTTGATATAGCTCATGCCTGGATGGTTTTTTCATATTTTTCACTAACTGTTATTTTAGTCCCCTGCCTTCTCCCTCTTCCTCACTCTTTCTTTTTGATCTTCTTGATATGCTTGATATTCTTGATATCATTACTTATTTTATTTTTATCTCACCCTTCCCTGTGACTCCTTTTCCCTATACCTCATCTCTTCTTATTGTTCCATCCTCCTCAAAATCTGTCTACCTAACATGCCCCCAACACTCACTCTAGGTCATTCCAGATGCTTAGGCCTGTTGTGTTGTGCTCCTCCATGCCTCAGTAAATTTATAGAGGGGCTCCTTCACTACGTGTTCTAATTATGTTAGTTATGCTTCTTAGTTCAATGTTTCCTCCATCATTTACGCTATCAAAATAGTAATTTTGGTCTCGGTATCTTGCATTGCTAGTCTTGTAGTACTTTGTGCAGTAGCTGGTCCTTATAGTACTCCGATGGCCTCCTTCTATAGTGGTTGTAATTTCTATGTGATATTCCTCTGTTTCCTCCCTTTCCATCTATCTTTACTACACTGCATAATTCTTGTTTAGCTTCTATTTCTTCTATCTGCCCCACTGGTAGAGTATTTATGCACTCATTGTCCTAATGCACTTGTTCCTGCGTAGTCCTTATTTTCTCTTCCAACGCTTGCAACTCTTGGGTATTTTTCATCTCTGTCCACATGCATGTGCCTTCGTCGCAAATGTTTATGCATTCTTGTTCCAATATTTTTATATCTTCCACCAATGTATGAGTTCTTTTCCTTTTCCCTTTGTTCCCCTCTTCTTTGTGGTGTTATCACAGTGCATAATTCCCACCCTATGATATAGTTCCATTCTTGATGATTCACTCTGTCTTGGATACCTACCTTCTATTGTGGCCCCTCTAATACCAATGGTACTCTGGAACTTTGGGACTTCTTTGTATAGGGTTCTAGACCGTCGCTTTTGGATTTTTTTTCTAATAATTTGACTTCATCCTTTTCCTTCAGCACTCTATCATCCTTTGCTTCCACCTAGTCCTTCTCTATCAAGTATTTTTTGTCCCTAGTTTATGGATCACTCCTCTCTTTCTTCCTTCCTTCATCCTTTCACTCCTCTTTTACCTGGGTGAGTCCACTTGTTGTTCTATCACAGATTCTTTCTTGTGTTGCGTTGAACATTTTCCTTTCCAAGGCTTCCATCTTCTTCTTTTACTCCCTTTCACTCAAGTATGAGGGTTCTCAAAGACATAGTTCCTGCATGATACATGTGTGAAAACCCTATAATAATTCCATATGCATCTGTGACATGACTAGGTCCATGTGACTTAGTCCTTATAGATTCTCTTGTACTAAGGGGTTGGATAACCTGATTGTCTCTACTGGGATCTAGATCACTCTATGCTTTGTTGCTAGTTGTGTTGGTACCATAGTCCATACTTCCACTGTAATTACTTTTATCATGTTTTTATAGCCCTTAAATTCCCTACTTATGCATACATGGTATTGGCCTTTATACATGCAGCCACTCTTCTAATCATCAAGTTGATGAGATCTCTTTTAGAAACCATTTTTGGAGCATGTATTAATAACCTTGTTGTGCATTACTCATCGACATACTTGTTGACGTAAGTAAAATTGGATCATTCACAACTGGAGGAGTGGATATGGTCCAGGGTTGTCTAAATAACCTAAGCCATTTGGGATAACCCACCATGACAGGTTTAGCGGCTCCATTAGCCTATCTAAGTCCTAAGAAAACAAAAAGAAACTACTCTAAATTAACTAATCTAACAAAAATAACTATTAAAAACAAACCTACTAAACAAATTAAACTATTAATATATACAATTTACTAAATAATACTACACAACTATAATTCTATAAAATCAAAATGTGTTCAATTACTAATAAAGAGTGAAATTTAATTACAAATGTACAATCTTTACAACCACATAGATTTAAATTAAAACCTGCGAAAATCATGTGTAATATGTCCTAAGACAAATAAACCGTTTTTTTTATAGTTTTATGAGAAAGGAATTAAACAAAAAACTTCTAAACTAGAAAACAACTAAAATACTAACTCTAACTATAAATCTAAATTATGCATATATCTATCTAAATCCAATTAAATTTTATACCTACAATATAACTATCAACCAACAAATAAGAAACTCCTGACCGAATTAACGCTTTCTGCTTGTCCTGTTATGCAATGATTATCTTAGCTGATCTGAGGGAGGAAACCCACACCAAAATATCCAGGAGCTTCTCGTAAACAGAAAGTTGTTGTGCTCTTCAAATACAAATATCAGGATAAACAAGACATAAAAAATTACAAAAAACTTATAATTTACAAATCTTCATATTCAGATAAATCCTTATGTAAAATTTGTAGATAATAATTCAATTAATGATAAGATAAACCTATATTCATTAAACTGAAATAGAATGATTGTTGTATTTTTAAATAATGAAAGAGGACTACATGGATAGCACATTAATCAAATCACATCATCCCGCAATAGGATTATGATAGCTAAAGTAGTCTATAATCAACTGCAAACTGATATGCATAAAACTTGAAACAAAAGTTTGATATATTGAAAGCGAAAGCTGTTACAAGACATCAACTTTCATCTCAGTTTGTATCATAAATCCATAGTCTGGTTCTCCCACAAGTGAGGATGATGATTCTTACAAAAAATAACAAGTATTTAAAGACCTCCCACAGGGTAAAACATCCCTGTGGGAATTATCAAAACAATTTACAGAAAATCTGGAGATAATCTCCCAAGTCTGACTAAACTAACAACCTAAAATAAAAACATATCTAAAGTATCTCCCAAACTGCCACATCATGCCCAATAGCTCATTGTAAATTCGTATGCACCTGAAAGAGGACAAAAATAGACAAGATTAGAGGATATCTTATTGATAGAATTGATAAAAATCTAATTTCTAAGAATAGCTACCGAATATTGCGATTCTGTAGGTGGTCTAAATCAAACACAGAATCGTTTTAAAACCAATTCAAAACTCAAAGAATTAAATTCAAACTACTAAACAAATATCTAATTGCTATTTGAAAACAAACGAATCATTCAAATCAAAAAACTATTATACTAATTCGAGAGCAGACAATATTATGATCAATC
>SNQJ01S0040526.1:14559-29307 GCA_010110895.2 Picea sitchensis | reverse complement strand
CTCTAGTTTAGAAGATTTTGAAGTTGTTGCTTGAGATCTGAAGTACAACCATCAGGCCGAATCAGCTTCTGGAAGATGGGTACTCTATATGTACATATTTATGATTTCGAGATGTAGCTTCGCTGTGTATTATTCGCGGCTACTCTTTATAGTTATTTTGACATGGATCTACAGTGTATTTGATTAGTATCCATGGTTCTATCTTATCCCGAGCATGGGTATGCCCACCTCGGTGAGACATTTGTTATTTTGCAGACGACACCTCCTGGTTCCTGATCCTTGGGCTCACTCATTCAGCACATCAGTAAAGATTGGTAAAGATTGGTAATGTATTTCGGCCATCAGATGCTCTTCTGACCTCACACATTAGGGGGCATCTGTTATAACCCTAAATTGCACCACACATGCTTACCTGGCATCAACCAACTCATATCCCTTCATTGCCAAAGCATCTATTGAACAACTCTTTGGAAATCCTTTTGTGTCAAGGCCCACACGCCCTAAACCATTACTGCACGCATGTGCACACTGGATGGCTCACTACAACCCGCGTGTATCTAACAAAGAAAGAAAAAAGGAAATTTTCCGATGGGACAAAAATCTATGGGTCAGTTAACTGAAACTCCTTGCCATGCATGGCCGAGGGTTCATCCGAAACCCTAGATCCTTCTAGCCTATAAAATAAGGGGTAGGGGTACCATTTGGAGGAGGAAACAATATAGCAAAGAAACTCTGCCCATTTGCTGAATCCATTATCCCAACCCTTTAGCCTTTCCTCATGCCAAAGGAGATTTAACGCAAAGCAGTTGGAGGACAGAAGAATAGGAGTCGAGGATCAGGATCAAGGAGCGATGGTCGGTCTTGACTTTGATTGTAAGTTGATTCATTTTTTCAAATAATAAAAGAATACTTTTCTCGTCCCAATGCATGAGTTATCTATGGTTTGTTTAATTTATGCTTAATTTCTAACCCTCGAGTAGAGAAGTAGCATGCATGCATAGTTGTTTGTCTTGATTGCAGGTTATCTTTGGACGGAGCAGCGCAAGAAAGCGGGCAAAGTGCAACGGAGGATCTACATCGAACGTCGGAGACAAGGTTAGTAGTCATTCTCCATGCATGTATTGTGAAAGAGGGGTTTAAGTTTTGGGTTTGTAGGTTAAAAATTAATTTCTTTACGGTCAAAATCTGCATGCAAGTCTGACCCTAATTTGCTAGTCCGTAGGGTATTTTTCCCAACAACAAAAGGTAAAGGCACATGTCTTCTGTAGCTGGATTTCTTCAATTAATCATAGTCGAAACTTTAGGAGACCGATTTAGCATTTGGTTTTAATAATCTCCATGAATCTCTGATGCTGAGTATTTTTTGACTAAGTGGTTAATCCTTTGATGCTCTTGAACTTCTTTAAATACTTTGAAAATCACCCTGCTCCATCTTTAACTTTCAAAAATTCTTTTTGTGCTTTCACAAGCTAATTCGCCTTATGATTCGTTGGTTAGCTGGTGAAAGCTCTACCTTTCACCAGCTAACTGGTTGTAAATTTACCCTTTGCGCTGGTGAAAGCTCTGTCTTGGCCAAAAAGAAACTTTCACCTCCAAAAACTGTTGTTTTATCAAAAAATTAGCATGTCTCTGCTTTATCTCCTTGCATATTCACAGTAACCTGGGCTAGCACTTGTAGATCTGGGTGCGACTTCTTCTTCTGCTTCAATATTCTAATCTTCCTCTTAAGGCTTTTTTCTAACCACCATAAACTGTTATAATCTTTGGTGATTTTCTTCTTTTTCTTTTTGTCTTTGACACTTTCACGAGCCAACCTCTCAAATGTTGCATTTGTCTCTACGAAATTGTCAAATAGAGTTTTGTATCTCGCCTTGATTACTCTTTCTAAAACCTCCTGTTGAGCAATCACTTCTTTTAGTTGCTTAATTTTTTGTGATTTATTTGTTTTTTTGCTCTTTGATGTTTCACCTTCATCAGTGGGAGTAAAAGTCTCACAATCCTGTGCAAATTCCATGGAGTGTTCAGGGCTTTTAATGGCTAGACTTTCATCTTCTTGCTTTGGCTCTATTTCTGTGTCTGTGTATGGTAGATTTAAAATATTTGTCTTATTTTCTGTAGGTTACTCTGAATTGGTTTCAAAATCTATTTTTCTCCTTGACCTATGAGATTTTATGCCGAAATCCTATCTTCTGGTGGTCCTAGAAGAGTTCTCCTCTTCCTTGAGCTGCTCTGAGGAGTTAATTTCCTTTTTCCAACTCTCTTCTGCTCATTCATGGGCTGAGTTTGGGTTTCAAAGCCTTCCCAAAAAATAAAATGTTGCCAAGTCCTTCCTCTTTGTCTTAGTTCCTCTAGAATTATCAATTTGATCAGGCTGAAATGACAAAGAGTGTTTTTCATACTTAGAGGTTCATCCCTAATCTTTTTACATACTTTAGTTAGGCTTTTATGAAAGAAGAAAGGTAAATTTAGGAGAGTTTTCCCTGTGAAATGATCTAAGAGCTTGAAATGGTATAGCATCAGCTTTTCATACCTTCCTTATGAGGTTATATAGATTTGAATGCCTTTGAACAGGTCCTTCCATTCATCCTCCAAATGAGAAACTGGCATGCTTTTCTTCCATGTGACATTTCTGAATTCTGCCTTAAGATATGCTCTGAAATTGAGATTCTTGGTTGTTGTTTTCTTGAACCAGCTTTGGCCTGATCTAGGTAAGCTGGTTGTTGTAGCAATGGCAGCTTCATAAACTATGATTTCTAAAGAACCCACACAGGCTTTGTTTCCATCATACGATTTAGCAAACGCTTCAGCTGTTGTTTGGTGGCAACCATTCTGTAACTTTTCAACATAACCCATGCAGCCTGCATCTGAGAAGCGTTTTTGCACCTCTGGATATGCTTGTAAAAAAGACAGACTGTCTAATTCTTTCCTTAACAATGAACCACTTCGTTTCCTTTCCATCTGTAACTTGAACCCCAGACAATTTTGCAAACAAAGTCACTGTAATTTGTTGTTTGAGCCAAGGTTTGGTGCTAGTGAAAACTCTCGACGTTGTCTTTCAAATATGAAACCATAACATATGCCTGTGGATAATTCGTGTTGGGAATATGAAGTGTCAATTTGATGTCTCCAGCTGAGTAGTACCGCTCCTTTACCTATGATGATGAATTTGAATTTTTCATCTCCAATGCCATTATCACGTGAAGCATGCATTCACAAACACGATCCACTATGATATCCGATTTAGACGTGTATAGCAGAATCCTCATCATTATTCACTTTCACCATTGCCTTATAATGATTACATGATGTGTGTTGAGCGTGTCATCTTTTGATTTCTGAAAATGTGGAGGAAACACACGTGTTCCGCGCTTTCACCAGCTAACGGTCTGCGGGAAAGTACTCCTTAGCTGTTGAAAATCCTCATTTTCACTAGCTAGTCATCAACCTTGCAACACACGTTAGTTGTTGAAAGTCTTTTCATGAAATTTTATAGAAAATACCTTTATGGATCAACTTATTTCTAAGATATGAATTTAAAACCTATGTTTTGACACTAGAGGAAATTAAAACAAAATGGAGAAAACTACAAATAACCATGCTATCAACCACAAAATTGAACCATAGTGACTGATTCATTTTGGGAGCTAACATTTGGCTCCAACTGGGATGGACACCTCCCTGTGAGGTCACCAAGAACCTAGCTAGACTCAGTAGCCTTTATTACAATTTGAAAATTTGAAAAACAGTTTTGCTCGGTACCATTGGGCACGGAGTTATTCAAGCGATAAAAACAAAGAAAACATAACTAAAAAGAACATGTACAAGTAAAACATGGCTTTAAGAAAAAACCTTATGAAAAATAGGTCATTGGAAAGCGCCCGTTGAAAGGGCCACCTGCTACTTCCTCGCCTGCAAGATTTTGGAGAACAAAGGTATTGTTCTGCTGAACTGCTATTATGACGAAAGGACCTACCCAAAGAGAATCAAATTTGTCATGTTCCCCCTTCTCTTGCCTTGCTTCATCCCATTTTAAGACTAGTTCCCCTGTTTTGAAGATATTTGATTTGACTTTCTTGTCGAAAATCTCCTTTATCTTTCCTTCGTGTAATTCTGTCTTTTCCAAAAGTTGTTCTCTATATTGCTGCAACTCTACCAAATTATGGATTCTCCGAGTTAAATCACTTGGTTCAGAGTCAGTTTCTTGTAAAAACTTTGCAACTGGCAGTACAAGTTGAACAAGAAATATGGCTTCAGTACCATATACCAACTTGAAGGGAGATATACCGATTGACTTTTTACTTGTAACCCTGTTAGCCCACAAAGCAAATTTCATCTTGGAATCCCAGCCTCTGGTATTTTGTTCAAGCAACTTCTTTATAATTCTGACTAAACTCTTATTCGATGACTCAGCTAAGCCATTTCCTTGTGGATAGTAAGAAGTGGAATGTACTATCTGAATTCCCATCTCTTCACATAATTTTACCAAGTGCTTATCTTTGAACGCAGTAGCGTTATCAGTGACTATTCTCTTAGGGAAACCAAATCTGGAGAATATGTTTTCTTGCAGAAAATTAATGATGACAATATGATTGTCGTTCCTGGTAGGAATAGCCTCAATCCACTTTGTAAAATAATCGGTGGCAACCAGGATCCACCTGTGCTGACTACTGGAAGGCGGGTGAATCTCACCTATGAAATCCAGACCCCATTGCTGGAAGGGAACTGTGACCACTATAGGTCTGAGGGGAAGAGATTTCAGTTGTTGTTTTCCTTCAAATCTTTGGCACTTGTCACATGTTCTCACAAACTCACACACATATGAAAATAAGGATGGCCAGTAATAACCAGATCTTAAGATTTTATGTGCGGTGGTCTTCCAATAGTGATATTCTCCACATTCACTATTATGGACCTCAATCATGACCTTAGTTGCTTCTTCTTGGTTTATGCACCTCAATAATAAACCTATTGGATTTTTCCAGAACAATAAGTTGCCATTGATGCAGAAATTCATGGCTTTGAGCTTTAAAGCCCTTGTGTTTTTGTCAAATCTGAAGGGACTGATAAAGTTTGTAGAAAATGAATAATATGACTATACCATTTGTAATTAGCTAGGTGAGATGAGACCTGCATTTCCTCACTTCTTTTATCCTCTGAAGACTGAACATTATCTGCATTAACACTTACCAAATTTATTTCAAGCAGTTTACAATTTTCTTCTTCCAGAAGTTTGGCAAGGCCCTGACCCTTCACAAGTTTTGCTGGTTTAATTTCAACATCAAATTCAATTAACTTTTCTATCCACTTACTCATTTTCCCATCTATGTCGGGTTGTATAAGCACATCTTTAACTGAACTGGAGGGTACATAAGCTATTACCTTGGCTTGAAGGATGTAAACTCTGAAAGATTTTAATGACTTGATAAGTGCATATGCTTGTTTCTCCAATAATTCATACTTTACCTCTGCATCCCTCAAGACTTTACTGAAGAAGGAAACCAGTTGCTCCTGATCATCGGTATTTTTCTGCAAGAGTACTACTGCAATTGTATCTTTTGAAGCAAATCAAAAGATAGAAAATTACTTAGCGAAGTCGAGGCTGATCAAAACAGGGGTTGTCGTAATGGCTTCCTTGATAGCATTGAATGAGTGTTTGGCTTCTTCAGTCCATTTTACTTCAGAGTTCTTTCTTAACATAGCAGTAATATGCTTTGTGAGTTCTGCAAAGTTTTCTATAAACCTCCTGAGAAAGTTTATAGTCCCAAGGAAAGATTGAATGTCCTTCTTTGATCTAGGAAGAGACATATTTTTAATTGATTCTACTTTTTTTGGGTCAATTTTCACCCCATCAGCTGAAACAATATGTCCAAGTAATTTCCCTTCCTTAAGTGCGAAATTTGATTTTTTTGGATTAAGAGAAATGCCATACCTTCGACATTTTAGGAATGTGTTTTTTAAGGGCTGCAAATGAAGTTCATGGCTGCTCGAAAAAACAGTGATATCGTCAAGATATATCAGGACAAATTTATCTTTCTCTCCAACGAAAGCAATGTCCATCACCCTTTGTAATGTCACTCCTGCATTCATCAATCCAAAAGGCATATTTTCATACATAAACATACCCCATGGAGTAGTAAAAGCAGTCTTTTCTTTATCATCTGGATGGACAGAAATCTGGTTGTATCTAGAAAACCCATCAATAAAATATATCACCTTTGATCCTAACACCTTCTACAAAATATGTTCCATTTTGGGCAGAGGGTAGTTGTCCTTCCTAGAGAACTTATTCAAATTTATGAAGTCCACGTAGAGTCTGATCTCTCCATTCTTCTTTCTGACCGGCACAAGATTTTCAATCCATTCTGAATATCTGAGAGGTATGATGATGCAGGCATCCAATAGTTTTTTGATTTCCCTTTCCATTGTAGGCAGCAACAAAGGATTAAAAGATCTAAGTTTTTGCCTAAATGGTTTGGTATCTTTGTTTAAGGGAATCTTATGCTGAATTACCTCTGTGTCGAAAGTCTTCAAGTCATCATATTGCCAAGCGAAAATGTCAGCAAACTCCTTTAGCAATTCTCCATAATCATCCTTTTGTTTTTCAGTCAAATGTGAAGCTAAGTTGACATATTTAGGATCATGTTCACTAGCTACATTATACTGCAAAACTTCTGAATCTTTTTCCCCTTTTTCCAATTTGACAGCCACATCATTATTATCAAAAAGCCTTTCTAAAGGGACCAAACCTTTAGGAATTATGTTGGTAGACAGTTGTACTATTTCATGTGCTGCGATTTTTCTTCTGAATTTTGGCTTCTCAATTACATCATCATGTTCATTCTCCTGATCAATTTGCAAGTCTGCAAACTCATCTATCACTGCAAGAAATTTAGTGAGTTTTGCATCGTCTTCGAAAACCTTCCAAAATTTTACATTATCAGGGAGGGATGGCCTATATTCAACTTGAATTTTGTAATTCAATTTATGAGGCAGAGGAGGTATGAAAGCACATGTCGACACAGCTAATGAATCATCCAATTCATTCATTGCTCTAGGTACATATGAAATTTTAAAATCTACAAAAGTATGAATCACCCTCAAAACTTCATCTCTATATGCTTTCAGCCTGACATGTTTTGCTTGAAAGGACTTATTCACCTGTTGAATGATTAAATCTACATCTCCAAATACATGAAATATTTTAATCTCCGTCTCTTTGGCTGCATTTAACCCCAAAATTAGTGCCTCGTACTCTGCAATATTGTTAGTCACTTTAAAATCGAGTTTAAAGGACAAATGAGAAGTTTTCTTAGAAGGGGAAATCAGTACTACCCCTGATCCTACTGATTCTTTGGTACAAGCAACATCAAAGAACATGGTCCAAAGATCGTCCTCTACTGCTTCTGTGGACTGAACTGTGGGCTTTCTAAGCAACAATGCATCTGGTAATGAATCATCAATTTGTAAAATACAAGATCCCATACCCGTGTCGACAGAATAGATAGGATGATTAGATGGATTTTGTTCGTCACTGATTACATATGCCAGCTGTAATTCCCTATATAACCTTCTGTTTATTCCTCCAAAAATAGGGATAGTAGCATAAGATAGATCCATTTGAAGAGTGCCACCTAGCCTCTTCATCCACAATCTTGATAACAGACATCCAAATTTAGGTGGTATGTCTGCCACTACTATATCCATAACCATAGTCTTCATGGATGCTTGGGTTAAAGTTACAGCCAAGTCCTTGATCATTTCGAGACATTTGACTTTTTGAGAGTCAAAAGAGAAAAGATCGTGGTAATACTTGGTGATCTCTAGCCCAAGCTCATCCATGACCGCCTTTGGCATTAAATTGTGAGAAGTGTAGGAGTCCAACAAACAGTTATGCAATGTTTTCTCATGAATATTTAGAGAGATGTAAAAGGGAGGACAACTTTCATCTCTATCTTCTATCATTTGGCCCAGAGTAATGGTTGGCTTTTCATCATATATGTTGAGAATATCAGTAGAAGGGGATATAGATTTGGGATCCAGAGTTGGATATCCTTTTTGAATATTTCATTTTTCATTAACTCAACCAGAGGAATGGGAATTTGAATTTTCTGTATTTCAGCCTCAAAATTGAAAGAATTTGTGACTTTATCAGAGACATTATCATAGACTTTTACCTCATTTAAAGGAGCTTTCTGAATGATTTTTTGTTCAATAGGGGCTTGACTTTCCATAATTTGTTCCTTGATAGGGGCAACAGTCTTCTTTGGAGGAGCTGATGCTTTTACTTTTGAGGGATCTGTTTTCTAATTCTCCGATGTCTAATCTTTTTGCTTAACAGGGGATGTGCTCTTTTTAGGAGAGGCTGGTGTGTTCTGTTGGGTAGTATCAGACTTAGATAGGAGATTATATCTATTCTTATCTTCCTTCGTAAAAATTCCATCATCAGCAGAATTATCCTCTGTCTGTTTAGTCATCAATGTCTCTTCATAGTCGTGTTGTGTCAGATAATATTTCCATGTCTCTTCTCCAACACAATGAATATTATGTTCTCCATATTCTTGATAATCACCTTCATATTCATCCATCACAACATTCTGAAGAGGAACCTTTATTCTCTGATCTTCAGTAGGATTCTTTTCTCTTTGCAACATCTGTGTTGGCTGATTATTTCTTCTGAAGTTGTTAGGATTTTGATTTGGGTTCCTACCTGCATAATCATAAGTGCCTCTTCCCTTCATAGGATGATTATTTTCAATCTTGAGCTTAGATATCTCAGAGGTTAGAGACTCTAGCATCTTAGCCATTTTATCTAACTTTGGGTCAACACTTGATGAAGAAGAAGCTTCATTCCTTGGCTTTCTCCTATCAGAATTTCCCTTTAGCTTTTGAGAGGCTAAAATATTTGATTCCACGTCAAGGGAAGCATATTGCATTAGAGATAGTGTAGGTGACCTCCTTTCTCTCAACAATAAATAGAACTCCGAGTCAAAAGAATCAGAATATGTGATTTTGGCAGAAGCATCTGAAGGTTTTATCTCTGCTGGTATTTTACTGTACATCTGGTTAAACCTTTTAGTGAAATCAGAGACTGACTCACCATTTTGTTTCCTTAGATTTCCAAATTCTGTGATACAGTATACAAAATCTCTTCTATCACCCCAATGTTTCAAGAAGGTATCATCCAATTGCTCGATTCTAGCTATGGAACCAGCAGGGAGTTCTTTGAACCATTTCCTAGCATGGCCATCTAAGCTTTGGACAAAAAATCGTGTCCAAACATCTTCCTCTTCAATATTAAGGTTTTCAGCATAACTGTAGAAATCCTCAATATGTTCTTCAGCAGACACATCGCCTTCACTTGTGAATTTAGGCATATACTTATGATAGTCTCATGTCGGCATGGCTGATACTGGGTTTGGCAATATAAGTGGTGCATACCTAGCAGCTAGGATTTGTTGCATCTTATTCAAAGGAGGTGGTGTAGCCATAATGATCAGGGGTGAGAAAGGTGATAGTTTCTTTTTCGAGTCTTCAACACTGGGGGAATGTGAAGGAGGTGAATCTTCTAATGGGAAAGAGGTCTGATATGAGGCTCTATAAAAATTTGCAAGCTATCCAGCTAACTTTTATTCACCTTTAGCAGATAGCTCTTGGAGAAGATGTTCAACAACAAGGAGGCTAGTATAAATGTTTAAATTATCTTCTTTTTGTTGTGAATGAAAAGACTCAAGAGAAGAAGAACTATGGTTTCTTTCTAAAGTCTTGGATCCTTTTTCAATCAAATTTGAATTTGTCAATTTATCATCATTGCTATTTTCCTGTTGATAAAAAAGAGTTTGTTCTTCTACAGTATTTACATCTTTTTTTTCATCAGTACTCTTTGAAAACAATTCAAATTTTTCTGTAGTAGATTTTCCAGAACTAAAAAGAGGATTACCTTCTATATCTGATTTTGAGGCTTGACCCTGAATTGTCTTTCCTTTCTTGAGAATTAGTTCTGGATTGGGAAATGGTGTGATAGGTGATTCTTGAGGATTCGCCCTAGTACTGATCCTCTTAGGAGCCAGGATGAACTTGTGGAGTCTCCATATAGATAATTACAACCAATAAAACATATAATCTTTATCTATCATCAAAGATCAGTTATGTGTCGTATCCCAGGAAAGAAAAACTTAAATTTTGATTCCCCAACAATGGCGCCAATTTGTTATCACTCCAATAAAATCCTTAGCGTTGTAGGCTAAGGATGCTTGGTAACTTAAGAAATAATGTGTAGGTATGCTTGGAACAATGGGATCACTCAATAATTAATGTAATAGACAACTCATCATACATTCAAATGAAACAGTGCTTTTAGAAAACAATAATCAGATCAAGTATTTTAAAAGGAGAGGATGAAGAACACTAATCTTGATTGCCAAATACAACTGGGTGTAGGGATTAATAGAAGATAGAAATAAATCCTTTACTTCAAGTCTATGAGCTCAATAAAGAGATGACAGTCTTTATAAGCTAAGATAAACTGAAATAAAGTACAGAAAAGGAAGCATGAATATTTCTGATATTGAAAGCAAAAGGAGACTGTAATTTTATTATGCAATAAGAGTTTATACAGTAGCACAAAATGTATTCCCAGTTTGAACCATTGTCTCTTAGAAAATATAGGCATTTATAGCCTTTTACAATTGGTTCTTAAGATCCTGAAAACTTGGATCTGTATCTAAAAATAGAAAATAAAACTAGCTAAGGCAATCGATAATCAAAGACTAGTTGCTAGAACTCGAATTGTCTTTTATATCAATATTTGGCATCTGTACTTCATCATCTTCCGAACTCTGTTGTGTCATGGAAAGGTGTTGGCAGCCAACACAATTTTTTCTATTTCCCTATAAGCTGCCTACACCTATGTCTTCTGAACTTCAAATTGTCGTCGCATTCTCCAAATAAACGATATTTTCATTTCTTGCGACACTTGCAAATTGGTCTTCATTTGGTTTTCATGACTGCAAGCGTGAAAACTCCTCCATCGTTCTTTGAACTGTCATGATCTTTTATTTTGAGTGACACTTAACTTTGGTTTATCATTAAGTGGCTGTAAGGATTTTTGGACTATGCCTATTTGTCTGTTCTTGCTTTGATTGCGCAACTGGATTTTATTAAACTGGTAAGGCATTGAGCATGAACATTTATGTTTTTTGAAAGTTGCCTAGTCATTGAATTACATAGGGGTCATGGTTTATTTTTGTTTTCATATATATGATGTGATCCTTATGGTTATGGCTCTTGGCTTGTCAATTTTATGAAATCGATTGTCACAATGTTTTAAAACCTTTGATTAAACATTTATGCAATGGCGCGTTGGTTAAACATTTGGGTTTCATTTTACATTGAATATTCATGGTTTGAAATATTATAATGGCGCATTGGTATATCATCCACCGTTTAATTCTTTGGTTGAATGAATGACATGGTTTTGAGCTGTGTTATGATTGATTGAACAGAGGATTAATTCGTCGGTTGTACTTTTCCATTACTATTATGTATGGTGGTGATTAATCCCACCACCCTCGCATGCGCATATTAATGCTTCCCCTTTGATCGTTCGTATCTATTAGCCCAAACGACTTTGCTCCTATGTGTTGGCGATTTCGACCCAAACCCTTACCATGTGCTCACACCATGGCTCTAGTCGTAAGGGCTGAACCCAATGGTAGCCAAGCTCTGTTGATGTTTGACAGTGCCCATAGTGACCTTGAGGAATTTGGATGGCTCCTGTTCATACAAAAGTTTGATGGTTTTAACCCCTGCGTTGCTCGTCAATTCGCTTTAACCTTTGATGGTTGTTGCGCCAAGGTCGGGATGTTCAATTGGAAATTGACGAGCAATTTCTCAGTTTAGCTACGGGTTTGCCTCCCACTGGACAACGATGGTCCAAGAATTGCAAAGTGGAAGAGGTCCCTTGGACATTGCTCTTCCAGTTGCGTAAGGTTATCTCCTGCGAAAAAGGTTTGCCCGCGAATATGCTCAAGCAACGTTGGCACGATTTGCTGATGATAATCAAACAGTTTATCACCTGCGAGGGTCGGTATGGGTTTGATTTCTTACACCACCTTCGTTTTCTTATGGTTTTCATGGGCTATGAGATTAATATGCCGTATTACCTGCATAGAATCCTGTTTAAAATGTCTAAGAGATACAAAAGGAACCAGGCTGATAGCATCCTTTTTCACTATGGGCTGGTTAAAATTGTTGTCGTCTGTCATTTAAGGTTACACGGAGACTGTTGGAACGATTTTCTTATGTGCAATGATTTTGAGGATTCAAACCCTCCACAGGTTGACAAACCTGTGGTGAGCGAGGGCAAGTCTGTACCCCCGGTACCCTACAGTATTCTGTTACCTAAACCCTTACCCGACTCACCTATCGACCTACCCCACTCTGTGACCAAGGATGTCGAAACTGTTAAGCATGTGGCTAAAAGGCCTTAAGCCAAACCTACTGCAAACTCCAAAGGCAAAAAGAATGCCCGTTTAATCTCTCGAATGGCAAGAAACAAGCCGAAACCTCCTGTCAACCCTGACCCTATCATTTGGAGTGGAGATTCCGACTTGGAAGTGGAACGTTACCTGGCAAGTGATTATCCCTATTCCGAAGGTCTGTGTGCCAAACCCTCATTTGACTTCGTTTCGAACCTACCACCTTGCTTGAAAAATGACCCTAACTACCCAGGAATTAAGATGCCTTGTCAAAACCCCGGTCCTTCATCAAAACCCTCTCCTGCTTTGCCTAAGTCTACAGCGCCACCATGCAATCAGTGCGGCTCGTGGTTAGAGAGTTATTATCTTGATGTGCCAATGCTATAGTCTAGAATTCATTCTTTGGAGGATCAAGTTGCAAGGCTTACCAGTCAAAAGGTTGAATTGCAAGCCACTGATAAGAAACAGAAGACAACAGGTTCTATTTTGTTTAAGAATGTGGAGTCAGCTACAACGATCGTGAATTCAAGGTTGGCATAGTTTGAGCAGCCTCACTGGTATGTTCTATCACTTGTTTATATAACGAATTCAAATTCTTTGAATAACTCTGATTACAGCCTGGATTTGCTCTGTCACATTATATGCATTAAGTACATAGTTATCTTTTGAGTAATAAAATTCGTTTTCCCAGTGTAGTTTTGATTAGATTCTTTCGTCGATTTGATTGGATCTTAGTATGGATTTGATTGGTTTCATTTAGCTTAATTTGGGATGTTCTGTTGCTAATTGAAGTCGTTGTATCTATGATAGACACAAGTTGTTTCTCATATTTCAATTTTGAACACAATCAAGTTTCGATTTGAATTGGTTATATTGTATACGATATGGTTGGCAATAATGGTTATCTGTTACGGTTTTATTTACATATGACTTTCGACCAGCTCAGATACAGTTGGATTATGTTTCATATGATTCTGTTTATATGCACCCAAATCATGAATAGATACGATTCATAACAGTTATACCTAGCCGATTGGTTCGCATTGTTTTAGTCGACCATGTTATCAGTTCGATTCATATTGTAATGAATATGCTGTTTGAAAATGATTTGAGGAACGAAAGTACTATATCCAGATGCACGATTTGTTTCTATAATTAAACTCAGTCGTGATTTGATTATTTTCCCAGCTGATAATTATAACTTCTGTTGATTCTATTAAGATTGCGATCATGATCTTGCCTGTTGACTGTGCAAGGATCAATCACAAATTTGATTGGGTCGATGTTGTTGAGTATGATTTCGTTACACATAATCGTAACAGTTTTTTCCATCTACGCATTCGATTGAATGATATGAATTCTTGTTATATCACTATAGCTGTGTTGGATTAGATCGTATCGATTCCGATTGGCTATGGAGCAGTCTTGTTACTGTTGACCCGATTTTATGGTAACAGTGAAACATAGTATTCTTACCTCTGTTTTTGATTGAATCACTGTTGATTTTGTTTAATTTGAATGATAAAATCATTTGAGTCATTAGTGATTCGTTTTTCATGTTTATTGAAAGAAAATTGGATTTGATTCTTTTAGAAATATTTGGTTTGATTTCTATTCTGATCCTGTATGCTATTTTGGACTAGCTACATAATCAGATGATTCTGTAGCTAAGTCTATAGAATCAAATTCTTATTGTTTTGTTGATGAAATACCTTTATAACTTGATATTTTTGGTCTATTGCAGATAAATTCGAACTTGCAGTGGATTTGATGAGAAGTTAGGAGATATTTGAGATATTTCACTTGCACTTATTTGAGAAGTTAGGAAATGGTGCTAGAAGGAGGGCCTGAACTTAATTGATGGCACGAGGAAATCGCAAGACTCCTCCCCCCCCTAATTGCTCACCTATAGTGACTAGAAGCCGTTCACTTGAAAATATTCCCCTTCAAACAACAACTACTTCAACCGAACATCCTCAGATCATAGTTGAGCCAGCAACCCCTAATCCTACACGTGGTGACCTACAAGAGATTGTACGCCGATATCTTATTAAAGCACACAGTGCCTTAGCTCGTCTTAGGCAACCAAACCGTCCGTGGGGTCAACCTTTAGACTTCTCTGATATCAGAGAACAGTTAGGTGACACTAACCTCACTGTGAATCCTACAGATCCAAACAAAAATCCTACTGCAGGAGGATCTGGGATACCTCCTTCACCACCTCCCTCATCTCCTTCTTCTTCTGGAGGAGATTCCTCTTCTGACGAAGGCA
>SNQJ01S0040525.1:89538-108302 GCA_010110895.2 Picea sitchensis | reverse complement strand
TTCTCATATATTGTGCATGGTGTATTGTGGTGTATTGGTGTAACTCTTATACTATTGTTTATTGCTCATTGGATATAGTTGAATGGTTTAAGTATAAGTTGAAAAAGGTTTTAAATTGTACTTCATACTGATTCACCCCCCTCTCAGTATCAACACAAGTATACGAAGTAAAGATCAAGTTGCAAGGATCTCTTATCGACATCCTAATCACAAAAGTCAATACTTCAGTGAATCAATATATCAACAAAAACAAAGGATTGATATGCCAAAGAATATTACTTCCACTACAAGTGGTGTTCAATGTAGAAGCTATGATGGGAGTCAAAATGCATCAATTTCTTTCCAAGAACCCTATAAATGACCAGTTCTGCAGAAGATCGAATTATGATGGGAATACTCCTTTACAATTCGACAGTTATTCTCAACGCTTAGAAGATCATATAGTCTCAGGTCCTCAACGATCACTAATTCAAGAATAAAGAATCAGGAGACAATATTACAAGCCAGAGAAAGAGATAAGTCTTCCATAAGTATGCTTTGAGGACAAAGCATTTTTAAGGGGAAGGCAATGTTATGAACACAAATATCGTATAAATAGATATAAATAGATAAATGATCAAATAATAATAATTAAATACTCAATTAACTAAATATGTTATGAAGAGACGCCTTCTTGATGAAAGGTCATGTCTCTTATGAAAGCGCACCCTTGCATGGGTATATATACAACCCTCATTTCTCATTTGTAATAATCTCATCTATTTAATTCTCATATAAATTTATATATATTAAATTATTTAACTCATGAGCCAGGTTGGTTCACCACAAGAGAATGAAATGATCCCAGGAACAGTGCATTGTCCAACAACAAGTCCATACCATACATAGAAAAGTCATGGAAGTGACTCAGAGGCTCCAGCCAGCCTAGGATGCATCTTGCCAACTCTTCGAAGAGATTGAAGGACGAGGAGCAGAGCTGGAAAAAGTAGTCACTTTAGTTGAGCACCACTTAGAGGAACCTATGAACGAGGTAGTTCTTCAGGATTTCACCAAGCAAGAGGCCCTGGCGCAACAGTAGTTCGAAGCAGCTTGAGCCAGGCTCGAGGATTTTGAAGCAGAGCTACCCAGATCAGAGTGACTCGGGACGAGTCACAGGTGAGTGTTGGGGGCCTGTTGGTCGTTGACAAAGTTTTGGAGATCCTTGGTCAGGTTTGACCTATTTTGGGACTTCGACAGGTTGTCGAAGGCAGAGCGCAAGTCAAAGCAGAGATCGTAGGATCTCGCCTGATTTTAGGGTGTTTTTGGGATTAGGGCTTATGTAATGGGTATGGGGATGTAGGCCCATGGGTTTACCCATGTTTAGGCCCTTTTGTAATGTATAAATAGAAAGATAGGCGATGTAAGTAAGAAGGTGTGTGTGATGCTAGGTGCTAAGGGAAAGTGAAGGCTAATGTGCTAAGTGCAAGTGATAGTTTTAATTTCTTTTTGCATACTATGTGAGACTTGCAAGGCTAAGTGCAAGTAATTGTAAGAGACTGTGTAAGGGATTTGTGTTTTAAACTAGCTTAGGGAAGGAGGATATGGCGATGTGCGCGCAGATCTCCTGTCCTCTGTGGAGTAGGATTTTGATGCTATGTGCCTGTAAGAAGATTGACAAGAAGATAATAAAAAAGAGAAGAGTTGGTGGACGTAGCCCCAGGCTGCGGGTGAACCACATATATCTTGTGTTATGGTTTCTTTGTGCATTTTGATTATTTCTTTATTCCTTTGATGTGATTTATGCTTAGTTTTGTTATCTTTATGAATTTTAGAAGCATTTGATATAATAGCTTAGTGCTCAGTGATGTGAATGAATGCTAGATCTGATCTGTTTCTTTATGCTAAGTGATTAGATGTGTGGATCTGATTGAGTATTGTGTTACTTTGTAATTAGGGTTTTTATTTGTGAAGTAAATACTGGTTAAATATTGATGAATGGTAATTGTTGAGTGCTTTGTTAGAGTATTGTAATCACATATCTGTGTCCCATCTAAGGTTGCAGACACTGGAGTCATGCAACCACCCCTGCCTCTACCTCGAGTGAGACTTCATTTGCTTCACTGGTGTTTTCGAAAGGGTCGATAGTTAGGGTTTTGTTGGTGTGTTTTTGAAGCGTTGAACCCTGGGTCTGACCCTGTGCCAGCAGAGGAAATTATTTTCTCCAATGAATCTATTACCTACTAGCTACCAGATCATGAAGCTGAAGAGATTAGTCAGGAATGCAAACGAATCCTTCGTCACTCCAAGCCTCCGAAACCCAACCTCACTAAACAAAATTTTTATTATATTCATCGCCATAATGAGAACCCAGACATCCTTGTCCTCAAATTCGACAAAGGAAATTTTACAATGATTATGGACTCAACATATTATGAATCTAAATTGCTTGACCTCCTTTCTTCCTCTGCCTATAAAAATTTAAGAAAAAAATCTTATTAATACCAATATCACCTTGGTCACTAAATCCATCAAATATTCTTCTTTAGATCCTTCCATTCAAAAGCGTCTCATTCCTTATAACCCCCAAACCCCGAGGATTTATGTCCAACCCAAAATCTACAAAACAAATATTTTTATCAAACCTATAGTAAGCGCCATAGGAGCCCCCACTCATGCCCTCTCTCGATTTCTTACCGACAAGCTTCAAACCTTTGTCAAAAAAACCTCCCCCTTTATTAAAGATTCCACATATTTCATTCAAAAAACCCAGAATCTTCACCTTGGTGATTTCAACCTATGGTTAGCTTTGATGTGGTGTCTCTATTCACTAAAATTCCAATAGCGGAAGCCCCAACCCTTATCACCAAACTGGTCGACCCTGAAACTCTTATCCTTATCAAGATCTGCCTCTCCTCTACCTTCTTCACCTTTAAGGGTGTCTGCTATGAACAGACCGACAATACAACCATGGGATCCTCCCTTTTCCTTGTGGTTGCTAATATATTTATGGAACATTTTGAGTCTCTATCCTTAAGCAACATTCCTCTCAGACCCAAATGTTGGTTTTGTTTTGTAGATGACATATTTGTCATATGGCCTCATGGCCATTCCAACATAATCTCTTTCTTTAATCATCTCAATTTCCTCTCCCCCACATCCAATTCACCATGGAAACCCAAAGAGACTCGATCCCCTTTTTGGATGTTCTCATATCGTCTTTCTCATGGCTCTCTCTCCCACCCAATGTTTTAAAACTTGGTCTGCTCGGACTCGGACTTGGTCGATTTGACCGAGCCAATCCAAAAATGGTTTGACTTGTCCCTTCCAACGAATCATCCTATTGGTTTGTTGTTGAACCGGTCGATTCAAGGCTTGACTCGGTCAGTTCAACACCAAACTGGCCAACTCGGCCGAGTCAAGACCTTTTCAAATGCTTGTCATTATTAAGGGTTTTTGGAAATCATTTTGAGGGACACTGCAAGTATTTTTTGTTCCATATTGTCTCTGTTATCAATTCATCCCCCAAAAAACTACAACGATCAGTCTCCTCGTTGGATCATTGTATACTCTTTGTTGGTTATATTCGTGGTATCCTATTGTCAAATCCACAGAGTGTTTGTAGAGCAAAGGTGTTCCCCTTGTTCGGACTTTGTTTACTTCATTTCTTGGTAGGTTTCATAGCCACAAGTGGCCCAATATCAGAACCTATACAGTGACCTTCCAAATCCTCTCAACATTACCTACATATTGTCATCAAGTGAGCCAAAATATGAGACTGTATTTGCAACTTTGTAGTTGGGGTTTGAGGTTTTATATGATATCTATGGTAACATTAGGGCTTGATCTTATTCCCTATACGAAATGTGTAAACAACCTACAAGATTAGTACCTTAATATTCCTATATTTTATGTATCTAAGGGATGATTGTCGTCATTTTCAATGGTATAGAGTATTTATACATGTAGGCTGCAGAGTTTGATTTGAATATTGAAGTTGAATATCACAAATAAACAATGAATAAATGGAAAATTTGGATGTTGACTTGACGTATAAATCTGATTAGTGTTGCAAACCTGGTGTATGCTCTGTAATCATACTAAGATATAAACCTAGTGAAAAATGGATAGGGAAATTTGAAACCTAGTCAACATGGTTGATTAGGTGCAACCTATAGGTAATGACATGAGCCTTGTTGTTCCTGAGATTAATCCTAAGGCTCAAAGAGTAATGTCAGGCATCATGAGTGTTTAAAGAAAATGTTTTAAATGAGTTTTTTTCCTACCTTTAGTTCTATAAGAAATTAACTTCAAATGAAATTAATAATAGGGCAGTAAAAAGGTTGTATTTCGTTGTTTGAGTTGCAATTATAATATCAAATGGTGTGAAGAAAAGTTAGAAAACCATTAAACAAAGTGAGGCATCAATTGCAGATGAGTCTCACCTTGTTTGCAGTGGAAGAAAAGTAGATAACACACCCTTGAACATGATATGAAATGCAACAATTCATGTAGATCACAGGTCTTGTTTTACTCATAGTAAATACAGAGGAAAAATTGCTTACCTAATGAATTGTTGATATAATATGATCACAGTAGTTGTAATACTAAATTGCAATCAATCACTTTTCAAGGAATCACATAAAGAAATTCGAGAAAATGGAAACACATAAATCAAACTGAACGAAAATTAGAATCTATGTTTGCACTTGTATTAATAATAAAAAAGATAGTTTCTCTATTACATCCGACAAGAATCAGATTTGAATAGATATTGAATCTATGTACTTATACAAAATATTTCACAACTCAAAAACCATTGGACTTCTTACAATATTTAATTAAAAATGACATATATCTGAATAAGGCAACAATGTGTAAATTTTGATGATTCTCGCTGGTATTCTCCTCTGTCTCTTTGCCTACTGGTAGAAGCGTTCCTTTTCCTTAGTCCTTTGGGCTGAATACACATGTCATCAAGGCCATCTTAACAATTCAACATATTGTCTAAGTCGTTTAATTTCGTTTCCATTTGTCCTTCCAAATATTTTCAGCAAGGAAATGAATCACAGTCGAGGTCATGGGGGGAGGATAATCGGATGAATAGAAAAACACTGGCTCATGAAGGAATGAATAACGGGAACAGGAAAGAGTAACCTTGTACAAAAATAATGATGATGGAACAAGTGTATGATGATGAAGTGGGGATAAGTGAAGGTTAGAATGCGGGTGAGCGAGATAAGTGATTGTTGGAAGGTGAAAGGTAGAGAGGGTGGAAGTAAAGGACATTGTGCATGTTTTCTTACTTGCTCCTAGATATGCTTTATTTCCCATGTTCAATACATTGGGTGCATCTATCCAACAATTCCACTACAAACCTTGAGGGCTCAATCTTTTCATTTACCTCGAAAGAAAATAATTTCCTTTCTATTTGAGGGATATTTTCTTGGATCTTTTTCACTTCTTGAGCTATGGCCTAGAACTATGATCTTGGATTCACTAGCCATTTATTGATTTTAAGAAGATAAATCTAGCTCATTTCTTGAATGGCTGCCAGAGTTTCTTCTTTGCTCTTTCTGGAATTCTGCTGGTTCATTTCTATCTCAATTTTCCCCAAGGCTTCTGAGATATTCCTTCCCTCAAAACCAATCATCCTTTTGTCTAATTATGACAACGCTTCTAGAAAATATTCTTTTATCTATCTGGAAAATATTTTTCTCTCTTCCAGATTTGTTTCCTAGACCTTTAGGGTCATCTCACCTCTTAATTGTTCAGAATGAGAGAGGAGAGGAAAATTAGGGACATTATTTTTCTACATCAATATGAGGACTTCCTGAAACTTAGATCAGGCTGAGCGAGCCTCTTTTTCCTTGACATAAAATTCCTTTATAGAAAGGTTGACTTCCTGATAACACTTTTGGATGGCATTTACCTTCAGATAAAGGTCTTGTTGGGAATCTTCCAAGTTCTCATTTATTTCCAATGCTTGAGTTTGGAAGGTCGAGAAGTCTATCGAGGTGCCTTCGGTTAGTTCCAGTCTGGCTTGCAGTTGTTCTATCAAATTGTCACACTGAGTGACCAGAATTTTGATAGTCTGCAAATTCTGGTGGAGTAGATTGAGGTTATCCTAAAGTTGTTTGATTTGTTGCTGATAACTAGCCCTGATTTTCTTGAAATCTTGGTTCATCTTGTTTCTGATAGTCTGCTCCATGGCATGAATCTGATTTTGCAAGTGCTCTACCAATAGGCACTTATGTCATAGTTTTTCAGTCAAATTGTCCACAGATCACTGATCGACAATGGAAAAGGCACCTAACGAACCTACAACTTCCCTTGGAAATTCTGGATCATCTTGGTCATTCACATCATACACCATTCTATGCCTTTTAATTATCACTCCATATTTCTGGTGAGATTCCCTTTTCACAATGGCTTTTCGTTTCTTACTAAAAAATAAATCTGAAGGAGGCATCTCTTCGGGCAAGATGGGGCTAAGATCACCTACAAAAACAAGTTCGGAATTAGAATTTTTGAAGCTGGTTTGTAGAGGGGTTAGTGATGTAATGGGAGTAGTAGTCTCTGTGGACTGTTATTTCTCTATTGTATTTGAGGTGCCAATAGGGGTAGCCGGTGTCGAAGGAGGCACATGTTGTTCCTGCTTTAGGAAATCTTCGAGTTGAGCTAGTTCCTGGGGGCTTAGTTGGCCTGACAATGATGATTTTAATTCCTGTGTTAACACCTTCGAGCTCTTTGGGCTTCCCTTAACTCCGTGCTTATCAGAGTGACTTGATTGAGAACCTGTAGGCATAGCTTCCTATGAAGGGGGAGTGGCTATTGAATCTCCTTGTAGTACCTTTGGTAGATTGCTTTTCCTGTGTTTTTGAAAGATGAGAAAACCATCTTGTTGATCCGGGGGCAGGGTTTGGAATTTTCCTTAAACTTCCTCATAATATCTAACTCCCCAGAATATTTCATCATACGAGGAGTTCTCGTGCATATACTGCTTCATGTTGAACTGGGCTAGGTGGTTTTCCACTATCGTACGTGGATCGTGTCGCTTGAAATCGATGTCAACCAATTTTACATCCTCTAGGGTCGCAGCCTCAAATTTGGATTGACCGAAATCCAATAATGAAAACATGCCAAATTGAATAGGGAAAGTCGACCAAACCTTTTTCTGAGTTGCCTTCAGTTCCTTGTTGATGTCGCCTGTCACTATCTAGTATGCCACTTCCTTTCATACCAGCCTATCGGTTAAAAATCGTGGGAGAGCATGAGGAGGAACCGAGCAACCAAAAACTCTGATGTAGGATAAATTCTCCTCAATGAACCAATCTGCAAGCTTGCTCAGTTTTCCCATAATCTTGTCTTAAATCTGAGGAGGTGGGTGACCATACAGGGCTATATGAACATGCACTACAACATTGTGACAGATTTCATAAAATAAATCCTTGGCTTTCTCTTCCCATATCTTGGAATGATAAAAATGAATGGGTTCAAAACTGGACAGAGTCTAATTCCAGTTCATCAAGGGGAAAGGTGTCATGGAATAGATGGCATCCATGATATACACTAACATGTAAAAGGGGGAAGGTTGTCCTTTTGATTTCATTGTTTTATAATCAACAATTCCCTTGGCCAAATTATCAAACAACAGTTTGGCCCAATTGAAAGTGTAACCCTCAGCGACCTCGTTCATGATGGATACCCATTCCACCAAGAAATGTGTAGGTCTCTTATTCCCAAACAAACGATAGAGCATCATGACTACATATACCATATGAGCTTCCAAATACGTTGTGGCATACATACCATGAGTTTCAGTTCTGAATTTCTCTGGGTGTCCCCACCAAGTCCTGATTATATCATGACCATTCCTGGCGTATTGGATGAATTCATTTTTCTCAAAATCCATAAGGAATGAGGCATTTTAAGTATATTTAGGATTAGGAGAGAGTTTATACATTACTTGCATATTTTTTGTTCGGAAAGAGTCGATGGCATCCTGCTAATGGTTGATGATGCTCCTGGTCTGGATGCCAACATGTTCCAAGGCCCAACTTATCATGTCATTATAAGGCATGAGTCTCGGCCGTGCAACTATCTTGTGTAGCTCTGACTACACTATGTGTCTAAGATTCACCACAAAAGAGTCATCTTCTTCTTCAGAAGAGTCCTATGGACAGTTGATGATTTCATGCTCTAGGATCTCAGAAACTTGTGTCCAAGCTTTAACGGTGTCTGTGGCTCACAGAGTGTTGTCCAACAGAATGTCTACATTCGGGTTCGAATCTTCACCTGTTGCATCAGTCTTATTTTCCATTTTCTGTGGTGCCATAATCTCTAAGGAGACAGAGTGAGGTTACCTATTGCAGATAAAATTCGTGAGATTTTCGATAGATAAAACTACTAATTGTGAAAGGTGAAAATGAATTCGAAATTGAAGTTCTTTTATTCAAACAAGATTCATTGATCTTCGTATAACTTCAATGATGAATAATTTATTAACGTTAATGGAGATGTCTACCTGGAGATCTGTAATCCTCGTTTGAATCATTTTCTTTAATTAGTCATAAATGCCATCAGTATTTCGATGGTTCGTGTTCAGGATTTTCAGATGTGATAGAGCGGGAACCTCCCGAATCCTGAATCCACGGAAAAGTTAATCTCTGGATAATCGATTTTAAAACCTTAATTAATCATGTTTAAAATGGTGCATTAACTTCAAGCATTTCGGGAGTTCAGACTTCGAGGGATTTTAATGTATCTCAAGAGGAACTTCTCGAAACCTGAAACTGTAAAGCAATTAATTATCTGGTAACTAATCTTAAGTCTTAGTTAATTGTACTTAATTTTAAGTATTTCTGAAGTTCAGACTTCGGAAATTTTAGATGATACAGGGGAAACATTCTGAAATCTAAACTACGGATTCATTAATTAACTCTTGATCATGATAACTTAGTTATTTAAATGTTCAATTTACCTCTTTTACTTTTTGAAATGTTAAATACTTTGGAATTTTGATACTTTGGTGATTCATGAATTCACTCTCTGTTAAATTCCTGAAGGATCATCTCCTGCAGTGACGTGGTATAGATGGCATCATTCTAGATGACGTGTCTATAAAAGAGAGGTGCCACGTGTTACTTGGAAACGTGTGAATCCTCCAATAAAAACGTCAAAACTGGGTGCCACATGTCAACTCAGGAAAGAATCAAAAGGTACGGGTGTCCTACGACTTGTATATTTAAATGGTTTAGGAAAATTCGAGAGCGGCTACCTTCGGGTTTTGGATATTTTATTGTTTAGACTTATTGAAATGTCAAAAGCACGGAGCTCTGAAGCGACTGTTATAGATTTACCTCTTTAAAACTCATGCGGCTCCAAAACTCTGGAGGTTATTAGGATCATTCGATCAAAAGGGGAAACTTATCAACTGTGGATATCATGCGTGCCTTATTATTAACTAACCAACAATGGATTTGATTTAAAATTAAAAGGTCATTTTCCAAGTTTCTGCTTTCTTTGGGGAAAATTTTATTTTCATGAGGTGAAAAATATAAAGCTCAAAAGTTCATAATTGTGTGTGTTCCAACATAGGCTCAATCTGGGGATCACATCTCCTTGTGAGACGTGGAAGAATAGTAGAACGAGTGCCTTTGTTGGGAAAATGGAGTCATTAGTTCATTTATTGGAAATACTTCTAGGAGTTAATCATACACATAAAAACGAACTTCAACCAAATCTCAAAAAACCTTCAAAACACACCTAATGATTGACCTCAAGTTAGGCTATTTAAAATTTCCCTTTCCTAAAACTGATTTTGGATCTATTTAAGATAATCAAAACAAATTTAACCGAAATATCATACTTCGACTGACTTCGTTTGCATCAAGGTTAAGTAGATGTAATAATTTATTTAGGGAATCCCTCATTGGTTCAGAATGTAAATATTACTGGAAAGAGAACTAGATGTCAGCATATTTTATGTAGACATGTATGAAAACCATACATATATCATAGATATTGCTTCACTTCCAGCGAACCTTTTCAGTACCCCAATGAAGTTATCTACTTCTCCCATTGAGTTTCCTTTCACCACTTCAATTAGAACTTTTGCATTTTGCTGAGATGAGGGAAATCATTACATGAATTTCCTTTCATCATCTCTTTGGACAATATGGGGGAAATCAAATTATGGATTTCCTTTCACCATTTGTCTTATATTTTAATATTTTGAAGTGCGGGCAATCAATCTGTATGTATCATACAAGGGATGATATCTGCTTAAAATTTAAATAGAAGGTATGTCACAATTTTTTAAGTATACTATGAAACTAATTTTCTCCCAATCTTCAATACACCTTCGCCTATAGGGAATATTTTATAGGTATTTTGATTTTTCAGGGATCAAACTTGAGAAAATTAGTCAGTTTAAAATTCGATAGAGGAGCTAAAGTCATCATGATTAGCCTATACATACTTTCTTTCAGTTAAAATCAAAGAAACATAAAGATTTTCGCCTAATCTCGTTATGAAGATATGTTTTTAATTTTTCAGAGTCAAGGTGAATTTCTTTCTTTCTATGAAGACTAAGGAAAGGTAGCGAAAATCAGAAGTGAATAAAATATTGGGGGTAGGAAAAATAACCAGAACGAGGACTCAGAGGGCCTAACTCAAAAATCCCAATCCCACACAAGTTTGTTTATTGATTCTCAAACTTCCTTTCAAGCCTTTTTTATTTTTATTTTCTTTTTATTTTATTTTATATTTTAGAGAAGGCTTCAGAATTTATCAGTATGACACTCTAAGCTGTAATTTTATAATTCTTTGATCCTTGATCAGGTAACAACATTATCATGAGTGAAACCTCCTTTACGTTCAAAAATATTTCCTTAAAATTTTAGTTGAACTAGTCAGGGTAGGAGATCATACCTCAAATTTCTTTTGTATTTTCAATCAGGCAGATCATTAATTCATCACCTGTTTTGAGAGAAGACAAATGTTTTAAAAAATGAGTGTCAGATTCTGATGCATCCTTATCTCTCGTTTAACAGTAAGTATTTTGCATGGGAACAAAATGAGAAATGTCATAAAATTCCACAGAATAGAGATGGTATGTGATACAAATTCTTTTATATTCTGCTTTGGTGATGTCAAGTATACATGGTTTATTTACAATAAATGATAAAATGACTTGAATAATTTACAAAAGAAAGGTAAAATTTCAAATTGAAAAAGAAAACAAACGTCAATTCAAACCGATATATACAATGGGAATTTGAAATATGACTACTGCATGAAATGTTTTAAGTAACAAATGTTGATAGGAGCATCGAGGATTTATCCATCAAGGTTTTCCAGTAAGAAAGTGTTTTTTCCCTCACCAACCACAATATTGAATGGTTCGAACCATAGATGATCGAACTTGCCATGTTTCCCTACATATTCTTTTCTAGCGTCCCACTTTAAGACTAGATCGCCAGGAAGAAACTCCCTGTCTTTAGCCTTTTTATCAAAAAGGGACTTCATATTATCTTGGTACTTTTGAAGTTTATCGTCTACTTCAACCCTATTTTGTTGAAGTTCGATGATTTGATTCATCCTTCTTGCAACGTCGTTTGGCTCTTCATTTGCATCTTGCTAGACTTTCATCACAGGAAGAGAAAGGTTGATAGGAAGGACAACGTCAGTACCATAAACCAATTGAAAAGAGACATACCTATTGATTTCTTGGTGTCGATTCGGTTCTCCCATAGGGCATATTTTAGGTGGATGTGCCAATCCTTTTTATTTTCTTTCAACACTTTTTTTATTATAGTCATAAAACTCTTATTAGACGATTCGTCCAACCCATTTCCCCAAGCATAATAGGTTGTAGAATGCCCTAACACAATATTGTATTTTTGACAGAAATTGATCATTTCCATAGACTTAAAATCTTGAGCATTGCCAGTGACTATTTTCTGAGGACAACCAAATCTCGATAGGATGCTTTCTTCCAAGAATTTTATTACTACCAAATCTGTAGCACTCTGAGTTGGAATGGATTCGACCCATTTCGTGAAGTAATCGGTAGCAGTTAGAATCCATCTATGTTGAGCACTTGATTGCAGATGGATTTCTCCGATGAAGTGTAGGCCCCATTGTTGAAAAGGGGATTCATCTTTTACTGTGATTAAAGGTAGGTCAGGGAGCTTCTACTTGCTAACAAACAGTTGGCATGAATTATAGGCTCTGACCCTTGCGTTCACATCGGTAAATAACTTTGGCCAGTAATATCCATCCCTTAAAATCTTGTAGGCTATTTCTCTCTAGGCATGGTTTCCTCCGCACACTCCTTCATGGAATTCATTGATGACGCCTTCTGTTTCAGATTCTGTTAAGAAACACAACAAGAAACCTATAGGGTCTTTATAGTACAGTCGACCATCAATAATACAATATTTAATTGCATGAAGCTTCAAAATCCTTTCTTTAGACTGAGTTATGTAATTCGAGCATTGAAGGGTAAGGAGGTATGTAACAATATAATGATACTAGGTAGAGGAAGAAAACTTATCTTCATTCTGAATCATAGGTGCATGATTTCCAATTTCCTCTATATCCAGGAGAGATAAGTGTGATTCGAGGTTATTTGTCCCGAGCACCCTGAAATTTGATTTGGATAACAACTTCGCCAAGCCTCGACCTTTGACTAGTTTGGTCGGCTTCAGTTCTAGATCAAACTCTTGAATTTTAGCCAACCATCAACCTCTTCTACCATCGTTGTCTGGATGAACCAAGATGTCTTTGATAGCATTTGTTGGCACGCAAGCGATTATTTTGGAATTCAATACATATGTTCTGAAGGCCTTGAGAGCCTTCACCATTTCATATGGTTTCTTCTCAAGTATATTGTATCTTAATTATGCATCCCTAAGGCTTTTGCTGAAGAAGGCTATTAGTTACTCGAATCCTTCCTCGTTCTTTTGCAGGAGTATCGCTGCAACAATATGTTCAGAAGTGAATGAGAAGATTAATAATTCCTTTGTATAGTCCAGATTTGATAGCACAGGTTCTCCCTCTATAGTTTTCTTGACACACTCAAAAGATGATTTAGGTTCAAAAGTCCATTTCACTTCGATGTCCTTCTTCAACATATATGTAATCATTTTGATTATTTTAGTAAAGTTGGGAATAAATCTTCTCAAAAAGTTGATCTTTCCTAAAAACGATTGAATTTATTTTCTATTCCTAGGGATATTAATCATGTCTATAGCCTCAACTCTCTTAGGGTCCACCTTGATTCCTTATTTTGACAATATATGGCCTAAAATATTACCTTCTTGCATCGCAAAATGTGATTTATTGGGATTAAGAGACAAACCAAACTTTCTGCATTTTTTGAAGGTTTATCTGAGGCGTAGAAAATGTTCTGCATCAGAGTTGGAAAAAACTGTCAAATCATCAAGATAAATAACAACAAATTTGTCTCTCTCACCGACGAACGTGATATCCATCGCTCTCTAGAAAGTAGCTCCTGCATTCATCAAACCAAATGGCATTTTATCGTACATAAAGGTTCCCCACTGAGTGGTAAATGCAGTGTTTTCTCTATTGTCTTCATGGAAAACAATATTATTATATCCAAAAAAACCATCAATCATGGAGATCATGTTAGCTCCAACTACCTTCTCTAGAACATGATCCATTTTAAGGAGCGGGTAGTTGTCTTTAAGGGACGACTAATTTATGTTTTTAAAATCAACACAGAGCCTTATTTCGCCATTTTTCTTTCTGACGGGGACCAATTTTTCTACCCATTCGGAGTACCTAAGTGGAACAATGATTTTTTCATCGAGAAGTTTCTTAACTTCCCTTTCCATCATTGGCAAGAGAATAGGGTTTATCTGTCTGATTTTCTGCTTAAAAGTTTTAATACCATGTTTTAAAGGAATCTTATGTTCAATAACAGAGGTATCATAAGTTTTTAAATAATCATAAGACCAGGGAAAAACATATTTGTACTTCTTAAGCAACTCAACATACTTACTCTTCATTTGGTCCAGAAGGTATTTTGATATCTTGACCATTTTGGGATCTTCATTAGTTCCTACATTATAGTCTTCAACTTCTTCGATTTGGGGTCGTAAGGTAGAATTTAAAGGTATGTCATCCTGGTCAAACAACCTTTCTAAGGGGATCAGGCCTATGGGAATCTGATTGTTCTTAAGCAAGAGCATGCGGTGGTTTGCAATCTTGTCTTAGAATTTTTTTGGGTTCTCCCCTTCTTTCATAACCCAAGCATGATAATTTTGGTTTTCTTAATCTATGTGAGTTTTAGAAAACTCATCAATCATCTCCAAAAACTTTTTTATTTGTTTTTCGTCTTCGAACACTTGATAGTGTTGAACATTGTTTAAGATCTAAGGTCTATGTCTCTTCTCGATGTGATATTTTAGTTTCAAGATAGTAGGTGGTATGAAGGTCACAGTAGCCTTGTCCAAGGAATCATCTTGTTGGTTTTCCATCCTGGGAATAGAGTGAATATTAAAGGACGAGAATAAATTCTCTATAAGATCCCAGGAGAAATTCCTATATGATCTCAACCTTGGATTATTAACTTGATACTTTTTTTTTACTTGTTTTACAATAATATCTATGCCACCATAAACTATTAGATGTTCGATTTTTAGCTCCCTTACAACTTCTAATCCTAAAACCAGAGCTTCATATTCACATAAATTATTCATATAATCAACATCCCATTGTAATATATAAGAAAAGGGAATAACATACTCATCACCCGGTGCCACGAATAAAATTTTAGCTCCTTCTCCGCAAGATGAGGCACCATCGAAGAACATTTTCCACATTCCTTCTCTAACATTTACGTTTTTCTTTGTCATTTCTATTTTTTTATTTTCTTCTTCTGTACATTCCTCAAAATCGTCATCTATAGATAATATACAATTTCCTAAGCCTTGATCAACAACATAGATTGGGTAATTATTTGGGTTTTGAGGGTCACTTATAGTATACGCCAGTCTAGTTTCTCTGTACAGTCGCGTGAATTGCCCACCAAAAATTGGGCTTGTAGTGTAAGTCATGTCCAATTGAACTGATCCTCCTAATTTGGTGCCCCAAGACCTGGATATAAGCATGTCGTACCTAGAAAGGACGTCAACAAGAACCATATCCATAAGGATACTTTTCATAGGGATCTGAGCAAGATTTACTACCAAATATTTAATCATGCCTAGACACTTAACCTTTCTAGAATCGAACGAGTACAAGTCTTGATAAGGTCCGGTAATTTCGAGGCCCAACTTTTCCATGATAATTTTAGGTATTAAATTATGAGAGGCCCTGGAATATAACATGCAATTTTGGAGTAAATGGTCATGCAAAGTTAGTGTAATATAGAATGGAGCAACAAAATCCTTATTGTTTTCAATGTGTGGACCGAACATGATCATAGGTCTTTCTTCCTACATATTAATAATGTCTACTTAACATTCAACATCGGAAAAATTTATCACTTTAGCAATTTTCTTTTTATAAATCGGGTTTTTGCAAGTTCAACCAGAGGCATTGGGATTTTAATTTTATTAAGTTCATTTTCTAAATTGAAACCCCCAATTGTCTTCTCATTTTCCTTGGTTTGAACTTCTACTTCTATATTTTTCGGCTTCTTAGTTTGCACCGTTTTTGTTTCATCTTGCTTTGTTCGGGTAGCTTGTGTTTTAGTCGATGGTTTGGAAATTGATGCCTCATTCACTTTACTTCGTGATAAAATAATTTTTGGTGGAACATTTATAGAATTTTTCTCTCTGGGCCTTAAATCATACTTATGTTGGAGTTCGACCATTATTGAGTCGGCGAGACCTTGATATGTAGAATCTCCCAGATTGTTGATGTTTTCCTCATTATTAAACAGGGACTCCAGGTCTAAAGATTTTTCATAATATTGCATGGTTAAGTGTGGCTCAAGATCATCATCGCTAAGGTTGTTTAGATATTCTTCTAACTCATAGTCTTGCATTTCATCCCTTTGCATAAAAAATTTATTTTTAAACGGGGCTTGGATCTTTTGATCTTCATTTTTTACTTGTCTTTGTTGTATCTGGGGGTTAGGGTTTCTCCTAAACTGATTCCTAACGTATGGATCAGGTTTGTCTTGATATAGTTCCATTATAGATATTTTGTTTGATAAATCTTTAATTATCTTAGCCATCTCATCCATTTTTTCTTCCGCGGACTTCCCCGATCCAGAGGGTCCTGCCTGTTCTTTGAAATGCCTAGGTTCTCTGGTTCCCATATCAACCTTAGTTTTTAATTTCCTGGATGCTATCATATTGGATTCAATCTCTATAGCATCGTCTTGCATTCCTGATAAAGTGGTATATCTCCTTTCTCTTATAAGTAGACCGAAGTTGAAATCAAAAGCCCATGCAAAAGTTACTTTTGTAGCTCGTTGAGAAGGTTTGACTTCGGCTGGGATTTTGTGATACATTTTATTGAACCTATGGATAAATTCAAGGACTGATTCAAAAGTCTTCTTTCTTAAATCCCTGAATTTGGTTAAATAATAAAGATGGTCCTTTTTCTCGCCCCACTGTCTTAGGAAGGCATTTTCTAGGTCATCATATGATCGTATGGAACCTACTGGGATTCCTTTGAACTAGATTCTCACTTGTCCTTCAAAGGTTTGTACTAAAATACTTGAGTAAACTTCCTCGTGTTCGATGCCAAGGATATCATCAAAATGATAAAAAAAGGCTATATGTTCTATTGCGGTTAGATCTCCTTCTCCCATGAATTTGGGGAGGTTCTTCATGTAATTTTCGGGCAAATCATGAAGGACGGCAAGGAGGACCAAGGGAGCGTATCTAGCAGCTACCTTGGCAAAGATTCTAGGGGGTTGAGCTTATCCACCAAATCCTGCACCTCCGGTGCCATCATCACCAACACCTCCATCACCAACGATTGGAAGTCTAGGAGACAGACTTCGAGGGATAAAAAGGGGATTTTCAAAAACTTCGAGGCACTAAACTTTTGACCTTTCAACTACTTTGGGTTGTGGCGAAGGAAGTTTGGGAAAAATATCACGAGGAGACATAAGATATATATGAGGGGGTGAATGGAAACTTGAGCTGGGTTCCGTAGGTTTACCAGATGTATATATATGAGAGGCAATAGGGGATGAATCTGAGTATGGAAAGTACTCTTCAGGATTCCTGGAAACTGGAACTTTTAATTCAGGAAAGGAGAGAATTGGTAGAGCGTTAATGTTAGCAGGGATTGAATGGGATCCTCTGTTCTCACTGGTAAAAGTATCTGCCAAGTCAATCTCAACTTTTATCTCGGGAATAATTACTTTTGGATTTTCAAGTTTAGCTTCAGGTTTACTAGTTGATGCCTCTACAGAATGAATTTGTTTAAAAATTTCTTTAGGGGTTAGTTATTCAATATGAACGTTAGCATTAACTTGTGTAATTATGGGTATATAGACCTTACCTACTGATGCAACAGTCTGTTTGAGACATCCCTTTGGTTTCAACAAATTTTCAAGATTTGACACTCGTGTGTTCTGCTTATCGTCTAGATTTTTCCTGGTATTCTTTCGATCGAATTCCAGTTTTCTCTACGGTGGAGTCGCCAAGTGAAAAATAAAATAAGCCTTATTTATGTATTCAATATTTGTTCACCATCAAATATCAAAATTTACCTTGTCATTTTCCCAGGTAAATTTTTTTTGTTTCTTCGTCCCCTGCAATGATGCCAAAAAGATGTTGTTCCTGAGATTAATCCTAAGGCTCAAAGAGTAATGTCAGGCATCATGATGTTGGATCATGTTGTCATTGATGCCAATGGTTTGATTGATTGATGCCATTGATTGATTTCGAGTGATTGATTGATGTCAAAGGATTGATTGATTGATGATTGATGTAATATAATATGCATTGTCCTTGATGAGAATGCATAGATGAAGATGGATCAATGAGTTCTCATTGATATGATGAAGATGGATCAATGAGTTGTCATTGATACATTATGAAGATGGATCAATTTGGTTTCATTGGTATATGATGAATTGTTGGAAAAATGTATAGATGACTCATTATTGTCTTATCATGATTGATAAGGTGCACAAATGAATGAACTCCAAAGTGGTCCCCTTATGGTGAAAGCCCTCACGGGAAGACACTTTGTGGATTGAGTTATCCTAGAAGAATGGTTGGAGGACCCATTCTCTCATTATTGTCTTATAATGATTGATAAGGTTCAAAAATGGATGAACTCCAAAGTGATCCCCTTATGGTGAAATCCCTCATGGGAAGATAATTTGCGGATTGAGTTATCCTAGAAGAATGGTTGGAGGACCCATGATTGTATGTGGAATAATGAGATGAAGGACATTGAATTTTTCAGGGAAACTATCCTATATGTATATTTATTGTCATTCCATTTCTGGTGGTATGTAGAATGTCACATAACTCCTCACCGTTAGAGAGTTATGGCCATGAGAAGTTGGAGACCCCAGGTTTGGGTAATGGACCCAAATTTGTTTGATGGGTAACGGTATGAGTTATGATATATTTTTAGAAAATAATATTCTATATGGATAATACATGTCATTCCACTGCTGGTGGTATGTGGAACATCACATAAATCCTCACGGTTTGAGAGTTATGGCCTTACGAAGTTGGAGGACCCTCACATGTCATCTAGAAGCCCCAAAAGGTCAAAGTAGTCAAAGTGGTTTAAGGGATTTTAAAAGGTAAATAATAAAGTGAAGTGAT
>SNQJ01S0040525.1:37552-89528 GCA_010110895.2 Picea sitchensis | reverse complement strand
AAGAAAATGTTTTAAATCAGTGCTTTTCCTACCTTTAGTTCTATAAGAAATGAACTTCAAATGAGATTAATAATAGGGCAATACAGAGGTTGTATTTCATTGTCTGAGTCACAATTATAATATCAAAGGGTGTGAAGAAAAGTTACAAAATTGTTAAACAAAGCTAGGAATTAATTGCAGATGAGTCTCACCTTGTTTGCAGTGGAAGAAAAGTAGAGAACACACCCTTGAACAGGATATAAAATGCAATATTTCACGCAGATCGCAGGTCTTGTGTTACTCATAGTAAATACAAAGGAAAAAATGCTTACCTAGTGAATTTTTGATATAATATGATCATAGTAGTTGTAATACTAAATTGCAATCAATCGCTTTTTAAGGAATTACATAAAGAAATTCAAGAAAATGGAAACACAGAGGAAACACATAACTCAAACTGAAGGAAAATTAGAATCTTTGTCTGCACTTGTATTAATACTCATAAAGAGAGTTTCTCTATTACATATGGAAAGAAGCAGCTTTGAATAGATATTGAATCTATGTACTTATACAAAATCTGTCACAACTCAAAAACCGTTGGAATTCTTACAATATTTAATTAAAAATAACATATATATGAATAAAACAACAGTGTGTAAATTTTGACGTTTCTCGTTGGCATTCTCCTTTGTCTCTTCTCCTGCTGGTAGAAGAGTTCCTTTTCCTTATTACTTTGGTTTGAATACACATGTCATCAAGGCCATCTTAACAATTTGGCATATTGTCTAAGTCGTTTAATTTCGTTGCCATCTGTCCTTCCAAATATATTCAGCAAGGCAATGAATCACAGTCAGGGTCATGGGGGGGGNGGATGAATAGAACATCATTGGCTCGTCAAGGAACGAATAATGGGCATAGGGAAGAATAACCGTCTACGGAAAGAATAATGGTGGAACAAGTGTATGATGATGAAGTGGGGATAAGTAGAGGTTAGAATGTGGGTGGATGAGATAAGTGACTTTTGGAAGGTGAAAGGTAGAGAGGGTGGAAGGAAAGGACATTGTGCCTGTTTTCCTACTTTCTCCTAGTTATGCTTGTTTTCCCGTGTTCAATACATTGGGTGCATCTATACAACAATGCCACTACGAACCTTGAGGGCTCAATATTTTCATTTACCTCGAAAGTGAATAATTTCCTTTCTATTTGAGGGAGATTTTCTTTGATCTTTTTCACTTCTTGAGCTATGGATTGGAATTATGAACTTGGATTCAATAGCCATTTATTTATTTTAATAAGATCAATCTAGCTCATTTCTTGAATGGCTGCCATAGTTTCTTCTTTTCTATTTCTGGAATTTTGTTGGTTCATTTCTATCTCAATTTGCCCCAGGTATTTTGAGATATTACTTCCCTCAAAACCAATCAACCTTTTGTCTAATGATGAAAATGATTCTAGACAAGCTTCTTTTACCTCTATGGCAAATATTTTTCTCTCTTCCATATTTGTTTCCCAGACCTTTAGGGCCATCTCACCTCTTAATTGTTCAGAATGAGAGAGGAGAGGAAAATCAGGGACATTATCTTTTTTCATCAATATGAGGACTTCCTGAAACTTAGATCAGGCTGAGCGGGCCTATTTTTCCTTGACATAAATGTCCTTTAGACAAATTTCTACTGCTTGATAGCACTTTTGGATGGAATCTACCTTCAAATAAAGGTCTTTCTCGGAAGCTTCCATCTTCTCATTTATTTCCAATACTTGAGTTTGGAAGGCCAAGACGTCTATTGAGGTACCTTTGGTTAGGTCCAATCTGGCTTACAACTATTCTATCAACTCGTCATGCTGAGTGACCAGACTTTGGGTAGTCTGCGAATTCTGGTGGAGCAGATTGAGGTTATCCCGAAGCTGTTTGATTTGTTGCTGATAACTAGCCTTGATTTACTCGAAATCCTGGTTCATCTTGTTTCTGGTAGTCTGTTCTGTGGCATGAATCTGATTTTGCAAGTGCTCTACCAATAGGCACTTTTGTCGCAGTTGTTTGGTCAACTTGTCCATAGACCACTGATTGGTAGTGGAAAAAGAACCTAACGAACTTGCAACTTCCCTTGCAAATTCCGGATCATCTTGGTAATTCCCGCCATACACCATTCTCTGCCTTTTAATTATCACTCCATCTTTCTGGTGAGATTCCCTTTTCACGACAGCTTTCCATTTATTACTAAAAAATAAATCCGAAGGAGGAATATCTTCGAGCAAGATGGGGCTAATATTACCTATAAAAACAAGTTCAGAATTAGGATTTTCGAAGCTAGTTTGTAGAGGGCTTAGCAATGTAATGGGAGTGACAATCTCTATGGACTGTCGTTGCTATGTTGTATTTGAGGTGCCAGCAGGGGTAGCTAGTGTCTAAGGAGGCACATCTTGTCCCTACTTTAAGAAATATTTGAGTTGAGCTAGTGCCTGGGGGCTTAGTTTGCCTGACAATGATGCTTTTAATTCCCGTGTTAACACCTCTAAGCTCTTTGGGGTTCCATCAACTCTATTCTTGTCAGAGTGACTTGATTCAAAACCTGTAGGCATAGCTTCCTATGAAGGGGGAGTGGTTATTGACTTGCCTTTTAGTACCTTTGTAGACTGTTTCACCTATGTTTTTGAAAGCTGATAAAACCAACTTGATGATCCGGGGGAAGGGTTTGGAATCTTCCTTGAACTTCCTCATAAGATCTAACTCCCCTGAATATTTCTTCATACGAGGAGTTCTCGTGCATATACCGCTTCATGTTGAACTGGTCTAGGTGGTTTTCCACTATCTTACATGGATCGTGTCTTTTGAACTCGATGTCAACCAATTTGACATCCTATAGGGTCATGGCCTCAACTTTGGAATGACCGAAATCCAATAATTATAAGATGTCAACTTGAATAGGGAAAATCAACCAAACCTTTTTCTGAGCCGCCTTCAGCTCCTTGTTGATGCCTCATGTGACTATCTGGTACGTCAATTCTCTGCATACCATCTTGTCAGGTAAAAATTGTGGGAGAGCATGATGATGAACTGAGCAACCAAAAAATTGGATGTAGGAGAAATTCTCCTCAATGAACCAATCTATGAGCTTGCCTAGGTTTCCCATAATATTGTCTGAAATATAGGGAGGTGAGTGACCATACAGGGATATATGCACAGGCACTACAACATTGTGATAGATTTCATAAGAGAAATCCTTAGCTTTCTCTTCCCATAGCTTAGAATGATAAAAATGAATGGGTTCAGAACTGGCCAGAGTCCAATTCCAGTTCATCAAGGGGAAAGGTGTCATGAAACAGATGGAATCCATGATATACGTAGACATGTAAAAGGGGGTAGGTTGTCCTTTTGATTTCATTGTTTTATAATTATCAATTCCCTTGGCCAAATTATCCGACAACATTTTGGCCCAATTGAAAGTGTAACCCTCAACTACCTCATTCATGATGGATACCCATTCCACCGATAAATGTGTAGCGCTCTTATTCACGAACAAACGACAGAGAAACATGGCTACATACACCATATGAGCATCCAAAGAGGTTGTGGCATACATACCATGAGCGTCGATTCTGAATTTCTCCGGGTGTCCCCACCAAGTCCTGACTATATCGTGACCATTCCTAGTGTATTGGATGCATTCATTTTTCCCAAACTCTAGAATGGATGTGTCATTGTAATTATATTTAGGATTAGGAGAGATTTTATACATTACTTGCAGATGTTCTGGTTGGAAAGAGCTGATGGAACCTGTTGATGGTTGATGATGCTCCTACTCTGTACGTCAACATGTTCCAAGGCCCAGCTTATCATGTTGTTATAAGGCATGAGTCTTAGCCATCCATCTATCTTGTGCAACTCTAACTGTGATATGTGTCTAACCTTAGCCACAAAAGAGTCATCTTCTTCTTCGGCAAAGTCCTTTGGACAGTTGATGATTTCACGCTCCAGGATATCATAAACTTGTGTCCAAGCTTTAATGGTGTATGTGGCTCGCGGAGTGGTGTTTGACAAAATGTTTGCATTCAGGTTCGAATCTTCACCTGCTGCATCAGGATTCTTTTCCATTTTTTGTGGTTCCATAATATCTAAGGAGAGAGAGTGAGGTTACCTGTTGCAGCGAAAATCCATGAGTTTTCCGATAGATAAAACTGTTAATTGAAAAAAGTGAAAATGAATTCAAAATTGAAGTGCTTTTATTCAAACAAGATTCATTGATCTTCGTATAGCCTCACTGGCAAAGAATTTAAACGTTAATGGATATGTCTACCTGGTGATCCACAATCCTCGTTTGAATCATTATCTTTAATTAGTCATAAATTCCATCAATATTTTGACGATTCACGTTCGGGAGTTTCATATGTGACAGAGTGGGAACCTCCCGAATCCTGAATCTGTGAAAAGGTTAATCATTGGATAATCACTTTTAAAACCTTAATTAATCATGTTTAAAATGGTGTGTTAACTTCAAGTGTTTCAGTAGTTTGGATTTCGGGGGCTTTTAATGTATCTCAAGAGGAACTTCTCGAAACCCAAAACTGCAAAGCAATTAATTATTTGGTAACTGATCTTAAGTCTTAATTAATTTTACTTAATTTTAAGTATTTCAGAAGTTCAAAATTCAAAAAATTTAGAATATGATACAGGGGAAACGTCCTGGAATCCGAACTGCAGAGTCATTAATTAACTCTTGATCATGATTAACTTAGTTATTTAAATGTTCAATTTACCGCTTTCACTTTTTGAAATGTTCAATACTTTGACATTTTGATACTTCAGTGATTTGTGAATTCACTCTTTGTTAAATTCCCTAAGGATCATCTCCCACAATGACTTGGTATAGATGACATCATTCTAGATGACATGTCTAGAAAAGAGAGGTGCCACATGTTACTTGGAAACCTGTGAATCCTCCAATGAAGACGTCAAAACTGGGTGCCACATGTCAACTCAATAAAGAATCAAAAGGTACATGTGTCCTATGACTTATGTCTTTAAATGGTTTAGGAAAAGTCAAGAGCGGCTACCTTCGGGTTTCGAAGTTTCAGAGTTTTTATTGTTTAGACTTATTGAAACGTTTGAAGCGCAGAGCTCTGAAGAAACCATTATAGATTTACCTCTTTAAAACTTGTTGGACCTTGGTTATGGAATCAAGCGAAGATCAAGGAAGAAAAGGAAAAATGTGAACTTCGCACAAGACACAGTGACTGTTATTGGGTTGAAGTGAGAAAAAGAGTAGAAAATATGGAGCGAAGTTTGAGAAAGCAAGTCGTTAGATGGGGAGATCAAGGATGACAGAGCAGCAAGGAAGAAAGATTGTGGACAAATCAACAAGCAGAAAAATCCACCGTTGGATGCTTTGGAGCATCGCACAAGAAGAAAGGAAAGACAGGATGGCGAATCCAGAAAACATGGATCAAGTTGACCTAGGGTTTTAGACACCTAGGGTTTTGGTATCTAGGGTTTTGGCACCTAGGTTTTGGCGTAAGGATGTCGGTGAGTGATTGTAATGTATAAATAAAGGTCACGAGGACCTAGTTTGGGTTGATACGATATTGTTGGGTATAGTTGTATTGATGTTAAGAGTGATTATTGTTGTGTGAGAGAGAAGTGATAAGTGTGAGAACCTTCTAGTATTGTAATATCTTCAGCTGGGTACGAATATCAATCTTGCAGCTAGGTGCACGGGGAGGGGAGAGATAGAGAGGAGAAGAAAGAAGATCTGCTAGCTAAGAGTGCAGACAAGAACTATATGCTCATCTTAATATATCATAAAGCATAGTTCTGTGGACGTAGCCCTAGAGAGAGGGTGAACCATGTATATTTTTTGTTGTGTGTGATTGATGTTATGATCTATGTCATTGATATACTGTTATTGCATTGTTGTGTTAGATCAGATCTGTAGTTGTGGGAAGTAGATCTAAGTTGATAAGTGATTTATACATATTGTATTGTTCTGCATTATATCCACCTAACATTCCCTTGGTTGTAGACATCTCTGTCATGCAACCTCATCATAATTTCTTTGGGTGAGACTGCATCTACTTCGCAGGTGCTGCCAAAAGGGCTAGTAGTTAGGGATTGTTGGTGCGCTCTTGGAGCTGAACCCTGGGTCTACCCTTGTGCCAACAAAACTCAAGCGGCTCCATAACTCCAAAGGTTATTAGGATCATTCAATCGAAAAGGGAAACTCATCAACGATGGATATCATGTGCACCTTATTATTAACTAACCAACAATGAATTTGTTTTAAAATTAAAACGTCATTTTCCAAGTTTCTACTTTCTTTGGGTAAAATTTTATTTTCACGAGGTGAAAAATATAAAGCTCAAAAGTTCAGAATTTTGTGTGTTCCAACAAGACTTACATGATATATACAATGTACATGAGTAGACTTTGAATATTTTGTCTCTTATGGTTTGGAATCTTTAAAATATATTATTTTTATTAAATTTAAATATTTTCGATACTTTTTAGTAAAACTGAGTCATTGGAATCAAATCAGTCAGAGTCAATCCAGAGTCTGAGTCCGATTCGAATTTGACCTTTGACTGATTGCGAGGCTGAGTTTGAGTTTTAAAACATTTCTCCCACCAAGTCTACAGAAAAAAAACTCACATTGGCATATATCTCAATGTCAGCTCCCACCATCACCCAACTCAAAATGTTGTCCTTAAAACCCTAATAACTCATGCCCTCCGCATATCCTCCCCTTAATTCCTCGCAGAGGAAAAGGCCCATTTAACCAAAGTCATTTTGTCAAATGGCTACTCTCTCTCCCACATTAACCAATCCTTTCACTCATCCAACAAATCTAAACCAAAAACCTCCTTGTTTGCCTCTCCTCCTCGTGTTCTCCTCTCTCTTCCTTATATTTAAGGGACCACCGATCACATCACAAATATTGGCTAATAATAATATCAAAACTATGTTCAAACCCCCAAAAAACAATCAAACAAATTTTCAGAACTGCAAAAGATAAATCTAACCTGATGCTTGGCCCAAGAGTTTACCAGATTTCGTGCTCCTGTGGGAAATCTTACATAGGCCAAACTGGAAGAACCTTTAAACTTAGGATAAAAGAGCATAAAGCTGACACTTCCCATAGATAAATCTCTAAATAATTTATCATCTAACACTCCCCTAAATCCAAGCACCTGATTCTCTTTGACCAAACCAAAATCCTAGCCCCTGCCTCTCATTACTCCTCTCGTCTCATTCAGGAATCCGTCAAAATAAAAAATCATCCTTATAACTTCAACTGCGAAGATGGCTACAAACTTATCCATTCTTGGAAACTTATCATTCATAACCTTGACCATTAGACTTCTTTCCTCCCCTTCTACTTGTTTAGCCATACAAGCCCCTAATCTCTTTCTGATTCTTTCCTAGCATCTTATCCCCAAATATCTATTTCTTCCGTTTTTTACATTATTTTTCCACCTTGTTTTCTCTTACTTAATATTTTTATACTCTCCTATCCTTATATCATTTCCTTTGACTTTTCATTTCCTTATTAAACTATTTTATTCTATTATTAACCCTCTTTAATCATTTTCTCTATCTTTCATGACTTAATTATTACTCTCCCTTAATTATTTTTTTACTCTTTTCTCCTTCCCCTATCCTATTACTACCCCAAATTAATTATTATCACTTGATTAATCTTCTTCAATGAATACTTTAATTTAAACCTCTCCCTCAATTTCCACAAATCTTTACCTCCATTTTATTATTAACTCTCCTTAATTACTTCATTATTAATCTCCCTTAATCTTCCCTCCTTTCCCCTTTCCCTAACCTACCTCTACCTTGGATTAATCATTATTTCTTTCTTTTAACACATTATTAATCGTCCTCATTATTATTTTTCATATTTTTGACCTTCTCCCCTTATCTCCCCTTATCAATTGAATATTCTCTTTAATTTAATAATTTATTGTTATATCACTTTAATACTTTAATATATATTCTTCTTTCAATTATTCTTTACTTTCATCCAACATATTACCATTACTAATTTACTTAATTCCAATCAATTTATTTAACGATAACTCCCTTTAGACTACATTTATATAGTCTCTAATTTTAATTATTCTTATCTTTCATCTAAGATTTTACTGTTACTACTTTACTTAATGCCAATGACTAATTCCAACTTGTTAATGACATTCTCCATTATTCCATATTTAAATACCTCAACACTCTTTTACAACTTATCAACTTTTCATGTCCTTGATGATGGATGGAGTGTCCACTAGAAACCTTGGACGTTTCAAAACTCCACACACAGTTTTGATCCAGAATTTTCTCTAGAACATTGATTTAAATTCGTCATTCATCATTCCAGAATCCAATTACTAATTAGTACAAAGAAAAATAGTATATACTAAAGTTGAAATAATAAATTGGAATTACTCAAACTCAAAATTAGTAAAGAGTGATGGGTCAAAGATTCGGTCTAAGGTCATCAGTATCTAGATTCAAGACTCAAAAATTAAAAATGAAAATTAACAATGGAAAATGAACATTAAAAATAAAATGGCCATCATGGAGTCAATCTCATGGTTGGTCCTCTACATCCATCCGCTGCATGAAGTCATCACGATCATCAAATGGAATGCCATTATCTGTCTATGAGTCAAATTCACTCTAATGAGTAACCAATAGCACACCAACAAAACCATGTTGTATCTCATCTGGTTCATCCTCATCTATTTGTGCACCATCCTTTGTACCCACATCCCATCATGTCGATGATCCCCTTTGATACTATAGTGTCCTTATATGTGAAAGACACAGGGCATTGTGTAGTGCAGCTACCTTCTATTCTTTCCTAGGGGAAAGTCTATTCTTTTTGATAGAGTGTAGGAAGCTATATGTGGACCAATTCCTCTCTGTTGCAGAGGAACTAGAAATCTAATACAACAAATGAATAGCAAGATGTGGATCTCTAGAGCATCATCCCCATGCATGGTCCACCAACCAATGGGGTCATATTGGCCTAATTCATTGTGATCTCCCCTCGCATCAGGCTTGTTGAAGGTAGCATTGAGACTTGCAAACGAAATCCACTGTCTCCTAAGTGTTCCCCCTCTTCCTCATTGTACATATTTGTAATGGTAGCTCGAAATCCCTTCTTGAACTTTATATCCTCAATGGGAATAATTCTACTAGGCCTTGCCACATACCATTTTGGATTGAGTGCATATGCTTCCATGTGCAAAGGTGTGTTCATTCGATCCCACCTACGCAGAATAATGGGTTGAATATGGGTCATATAGAACTCTAAGGAGGGATATTTCTCATGAATGGATACCTTCACTTCATCCAACATGCTATAAAAAGTCTCATAGATTTCTCCAAGACTAAGAGAATATGTGTTAGTGTAGCGAATGACCTCAACTGCAAGGCGTAAGAATGACACAAAATAACCATAATTTGTACAGCAATCATTATACAATATTTGAACCTTGGTTTTCTTGCCCTGATCTGTCTTGGATTCTTCCCACCTACTCCATTCTAGTGTCACAACCATGGCCTGCAATGTCGGGTGCACCTCCAACATCCTCTTCAACATGAGAAAATATCTAGCATATCTAGTCTCTTTGGGATTGGGAAATTCCTTTCTCAAGTAAGACCTATACACGACTAAGGAGGTGTGGTGGTTGTAGGTAAACATCTGCACATTTCTCACAACTGTCACCAAGTTGGATACCCACTCAATTTTTCCAATGTCTTTCAGTGCATTGTTGAGTGCATGCACACAACAAGGGATCCAGAAAATATGCTTGTATTTACTTTGAATCTACAACCCAATTGATCTACACATTGTTGTTGCATCTGTCACAACCTGTACAAAAATGATGGGCCCAACCTCCTCTATAGCACCTCAAAGAAGATAAAATTGGAAAGTTTCATATTTTTTCTTTCCAGAACAATCAATATCTCTAAGAAATAAAGGACCCTCTCTATGTGATGAACAAATCCTGTTCATACAGAAAATATCCAAAATAGAAAGGATATAACAAAATACTCCATTTAAAACTGTAAAATATATTGTAAAAGAATGTATGATATATATATTATGAATACAATGAAAGTGTTGTATATAAATACAGATCCTACGGGAACTTTGGAAACTATTCATGAAGGGATGTGTCCCTTAGTTAACTATTATTTATTATTACTTAATATTATACATATTTGTATGTTACATTGCATTCCCCTTAAAAATGCTTTGTCCTCAAAGCATGTTTAGGGAAATACCTATCTCGTGTTCTAGCTTGAATTGTACTCTCATGATCTTTTGTTTTTGTAGTTGTGACACTTGACGAAACAAAACAATATAATCTTTGAATTCCTGAAGTAATATGTTGCATCTTTTCGGAAGTAATCCATATATAATCTACCTTCATGGAAACTTGTTTATATTTCGCTTGATCTTGTTGTTGGTTGTAATGATTATTGTAATTTGGATGATGATAAGGAACCCTAATTGTTGGACATAGTGTCATTAATGTGTTTTCATTGATGTTAAATAGTATAAAAGTATGCAGAGTTCATGTCAAATAAATATATGCAGTATAACAGTTCACAAAAAATGTCAAAAAAATATGCAGAGAATGAAAATGTTGGACATTAATCAAATCTCAGAAGGAAGATCACATTCTAGAAATGTCATCGGGATCGATGGAAAGACAAAGAATTAGATCGATGCACATAAAAAGGTGAGAAGTCTCAACAGTCGTCCGATCAAGAAATTGACAGTGTTGATCATCTCATGTAACATGATTTATCCCACATTGGAAGTGCGAAAAAGATTATGTAGGTTTATATACACAACACTCTCCATAGCTTATTGACTCATAATGAAAGGGTATGGTGGGGGCTCTATGTGCTTGGACTCCTCGAGAATCTCACCAACCTGGAGCCTGGGACGACCTGTCAAGCCCCCTACCTTTTGTTCAAAGAGAAAATAACTGTCGAACTGATGACGAAGGATCTCGTTCGTTCATTGGAAATATATATATATATATATACACACATTTAACGTCGGTCATATGAGTGACCGTGGGATTAAGGACTGTTGGAGGATTGTTCAATGATCAGATCAAGTTGTGATCGTCGGATATGCAAGCACATATCAATGGAAATGATTGATTGTGGAGCGTGAAGGGATAATTAAACAACACGTTAATTCAAATCCCATAATTATTCTAGACCATTGATTGTCACCCGCCAAATAGATCTATGATTGGCATTAGTTCCATTACCAATGAACATTTTTTCCATTGTGGAACTTGACGATAGTTTTAAACATCGTGCTAGTTGGGACGCCGCAATCATCCCTAATCGTTGATCTAATCTTGGAGAATTATCGATTGATGCATTAAGTTGAGTGGAAGGATACGATAATCAAGGCAAAAGGGATGAGATCTTGAATACCCGAATTCCCGATAGTCGTTGGATTGAGTTAATTTTTTTCGGGTTAAAGAAGGACCACCAGATCTGAATAAAAGAGCTTCGGAATGTTTCTCAATCGTTAGATCAAGATTTGATCTAGAATTAAGTATTAGTCGTTGATCTGGAATAGAATAAGGGAATCGTTAGATCAATAATGGTCAACTTCGATGATGACTACTTCGATAGAAAAGGGCTGAGATCCCGAATACCCGAAGGCCGAAGTCCCGAATATAACATGAGTCATCCAATATCATAAATATTTTTGGAGTGATATTGACCATCCGATCTATAAAGTGGAAGGACATGATAAGAAATGACAAAGGCTGAAACCCGAAGTCCTGAAGTAAATGAGGACCATCGGATCTGGACAATACATGGTGGTCATTGGATCAGAATAGTGGTCAACTTCGACACTGACCACTTCGGAGAAAAAAGGATTCAGAACATATGAGTTCACCCAAAGGCCGAAGTTCTAAATTCACTCTCAATCATCGATCTGAGATACATTTTGGGAGTTAGGACAATCGTTAAATCCAGGAGAAGAATATGTGCCACATCGGGAGATCTACATCAACAGACCACGTCAGTAAGGACACGTGGCACAGTTAGATAATGACAAGTGTCAAGATGAAATCTCCATTTTAGGTACATGTAAATCATGAATCTGAGTGACACATGGCAACCACTCGGCCCATGCCATGTCAACAATTGAATTTAGCAAGTTACATCACTCAGGGAGTTTTTACTTCGGGAGTTTCACCACCAGCAAATGCCCTAATGCCCGAAGTCCCGAAGCTCTGAAATGAATGAGAATTGTTCATCGTGCAAATAAACTCCAACCATCTGATCTACTTCGATGAAATGAACTCTGGAAGATTGTGAAGGAGAAATCACTCGAAGTGTCGAAACCCAAAGTTAATTCTATCCGTTCATCTACTTCAGAGACCATTCTCAACCGTTGAAGATTATGGACACGTGTCTTTTATTCGGGAGATTTTTAAAGAGGATGGAAGTTGCAAAGGATGAAGTCCCGAAGTACCAACAATCGTCCATCTCATTAAGAGATTAAAACGTGACAGTTGATTTTGATAAGTGATCAAGCACTCGCTTGGCCTAGCGCTTGGTCACCGCCTGTGGTCATGTTGGCACAGGGGCAGACACAGGGTTCAATGCTACAACAATGCACTAACAAAAACCTAACTACCGGCCCTTTCGATAACACCTGCAAAGCAGATGAAGTCTCACCTGAGGTAGAGGCAGGGGTGGTTGCAGGACTCAGGTGTCTGCAACCTTAGTTGGGACACGTATCTGTGATTGTAATACTTAACAAAGAACTTAGCATCGACAATTCCTTAATGTTTAACCACTATATATTCCACAGATAAAACAGAGCATCGCATCATTCATTTAGATCTGATGTATCTAAGCACTTATCATAGAGAAGTAGGTTAGATCTAACAGATTCAGGCACTATCACATTCATATAAGTCATATATGACATCCATATACATCATTAGCACAAAGCATAAATAGATCTATCTATCTATATCAAGGCACTTAGCAAGTAAAGACATAAACACATCAACACATTTCACAAATCAGAGAAATGCAGCATATACGTGGTTCACCCCCACCCTGGCGCTACGTCCACCAACTCTTCTTCTTTATTATCTTCATTCAAGCTTCTTATAGGCACATAGCATCATAATCCTACTTCGTAGAAGATAGGAGATTTGCGCGCACTCCACAAGATCCTCCTTCTTCGAGTTAGGGTAAAGCACCAAGACTTCTTACAATTACTTGCACGTAGCTCTACAAGTCTCACATAGTATGCATAGAGCACTTACAATCCTTCAATCACATAGATCTAGCACTTAGCCATTCGTACTCACTACATTTCTTTAGCATCTATTTATACATACAAACTAGACCTAAACATGGGTAAACCCATGGGTCGACATCCCATACCTGTTACATAATCCCAAATCCCAAAAAGGACCCACAAAGGGGCCAAGATCCCACGATCTCTGCTTTGTCTTGCGCTCCTCCTTCAACAGGCTGTCAAAGTCCCAAAATAGGTCAAACTTGACCAAGGATCTCCAAAAACTTGGTCAATGGCCAACAGACCCCCAACACTCACCTGTGACTCATCCCGAGTCACTCTGATATGGGTAGTTTTGCTTCGAAATCCTTGAGCTTGGCTCGAGCTCCGTCAACTTGTTGTTGTTCCATCGCCTCTTATGCAATGAACTCTTGGATGAATAGATCGTTCAAATGTCTCTCCAGGCATTGTTCAGCTGCAATGACAACCTGCTCTAGTTCTTATCCTCAACCTTCGACCTCTGTGAACAATTGGTAGGCCTTATATTGTATAGGTTGGTGACTCTGAGTTACTTCCATAACTATGCTCTGGATAGTGTGGATATGTTGCTGGGCGATGCATTTCTCTTGGGATCGCTTAATTCTTTCCACAACTGACAGGGGATTCAGTTGCGCTTGTATCATTCCATCTTAATACTTCACCTCTTGGAGATGTGACTCCAGTGTCTTTAGTTTTGGATTCTAAATGAGTTGCTTGTAGGTCTGGGCACTGTGATCAGTAAGTTTCTTACATTCCATAGCAAGAGATTTTATTTTCTCAACTACGATTCGAGAAGTTTCTTCTCTTTGATCCCTTACATCCTGTGGAGTCTCGGGCACTGCGCGGAGCTCTAAGTTTGCTATGCGTTGTTGTAGATGTTGGATAGCTTCTGTGAGCTTCTCTACTTGTTGTGTGACTCGATCCTTTGCCTTTATTTCTATGAATGTCATAGAGTGAAATGATCGGCTGACCACTTCTTTCACTTCGAGTTGCTTCGCGAGCAACTGTTATTTTCCTTGTTGTATCTGTGCTTTCTCTTCATCGAACTTTTCTTGGAGAGCAATATTTTCTTGTTCTGCATCTTGACATTGCTCTACAAGTAATCCTTGCACTTTCTTGAAGGCCTGGGTGGCTTGTTCTGTTTCTTCTTTTGCTCATCGAAGGCTAGCTTTGACTGTATCAGCTAGTCAGTGGAGTTGGGTTGCTCATCTCACAACTCTGGTTCTCCCGATGGTAGGGGCGCAGTGGAGATTGTGCAGCTAGACTGAAGGGATTGTTGTACCCCTCGAAGTTAGATTTCAATTCTATCATACATTTCCTCCTGCTTCGCTCCTTGTTTCTCTGTTATTTCCAGTGAAGCGTCGTTCAGGGATGCTATGATGAAGTCAAAATCATCGGAGGTGAGGACAGTCTGCATCTTGGTCATGGTGGCTTTCGATTTCTTTCGGGAAGAAGGTTTCAGGGGGGAAACCTTCCTCTTCTTCAAGGGGTCAACCTTGTCTCTGGGTGGTGTTACTTCATTGAGATTTTGTTCAGCTTCTACTTCGTCATCACCCCCTTGGTCAGGTGACACTGAAGGAGTCTTTCTTGAGGTGCTGCTTAAGTTTTGGACCTCTTGAGTCTTCTTCTGTTTGTTGGTTCCGGGTGGATTCTATTCTTTATGAGTGTCCTATGGGATATCAAGATCAGATATCTTTGTGGGGTTGGTGGGGATAAGGAGGTCAGCAGACCATTCCTTAGTGATTTCCTCAAGGTATTATTTTGTAATCTTATAATATGATTGGAGTTTCTCTTTATGTTCATCTGCGTGTGTTGTAGTGTAGATGAAGTGTCAATCTGCATTGAACTTCATCAGGGGTCAAAATATTTGTAAGGTGTTCGGAGTCATGCGAGGCTCAGCTTCAATGGATCACTTTAGCTGGAGGTAGTATGTATGAAACACAACATTTCATTGCCATTGTTTGTTCATATCAGTTGAATACCGCAGGGTAGTGAACTTCGTAGCAAGTGGTTCAAACATCTCGATGTCTGGGAAGGTTTCTCCTTCCATCATCTCCCAGGAAACAAATGCAATGAGGACTAGGAGCCAGCTGAAATGGAATTCATAACCTTGATCATGTGCTTCTCAACAATCTAGTTCCAACTGGTTAACTAGGTACTTCACCCAATTCATCTATATGCCTTTCGTGCACTTCCCTGCGAGGTCAACGACAAAGCCAGTGACCTGCATAGGTCGGTTCTTCCTTACTAACTTTCAGGATATCAATGGACATGCTAGGAATACTATGCCACTCTGGATGGAAGCTACCTTTTAGCCTCTTGTTCCCTTCTCAACGCCGCCATATGTATCCTTGATCTTCTGTGCGAGTGCGCGATCTGCGGATTTTCCTAGATAAAATTCCTGCGGGTCGGGTCCTTGCATACTTAGTCCTATGATCTTTTGGATCAGTGTTGGGTCAAATGTAATGCAGCGGTCTAGCCATAAGTAGCCACTATGGTAACACGATAGTAGAATCTTGACATAGGCGTTGAATTCTTGGTGTCTTCCGAAGTGTGGGATCTTCATGACATTCAACAGGGTGGATTGTACGAGATTCATCGTCCATGACTGGGGGATTATCTTTGAATTCTTCCCCTTATTTCTGGTTAGGTACTTGTATGGGGTGAGAATACCATAGATCTTGTGATTTTCGAGGTTTAAGTCACTGAACTTTAGTGATGCGATCTTTTCCTAGTCTGCTTGAACTACGCATATCCCCTTCGGGAGGTATGCAGTAACTATGGTGTATTCGAAATCTCTTGGTATGCTATCATGATTCACTGCACTAGCCAGAGGCAGGATGTAATCGGGCAATATGGTTGGAATCAATTTTTCATTTGCGAAGTCGTCTTTATGCTTGGTTCTCTTTTCTGCTGATGGTCGGGATGGTCCGGCTCCGTGAGCAGTCGACGAAGAGGCTTGCACCGTTCTTGTCGATGAAGCTTGTATACTTGCAGACATTGACATGACTCTTTCAGTCATGAGGTCGATCATAACTTCTTCAAAAACTTTCTCTGCAGTCCTGAACTCGTCCAGCATACACGCTCGGGGTTGGAAATCTTCAGGTTCGAGGAGTAACTTAGACACTGCAATAGGATAGAGGGAAATAACGCAATGATCACTGTGTAAAATCAACAAGTTTGTGGGCTCAGATTCATGATTAGAAAAAGTGTTCTCGATGCATGGTGCAATGGGATAAATAGATAACTTGGAAACAAATTTCTTGCAACGGTGGATAATCCTTCATTACGCAGTCCAACGGTCTAGTGAGGAACCATAAATACCTTTCTACCCATTTGAGGGGGTCGTTCGAACGGTTATATTGGTCCCAACGACTATATTTCTTCACCCTGGTGAAGTGCCATGTGACGTTGTTCTGTTATCCCGACGAAGTTCCAATTTTGCAAATTTTCCTTCTGTGAAGTTCCCTCTGGAACCTTCTGTAACTTGTCGATCTTAGCTCTCTTCTTACTTAGATTTCTAGCTTTATTTCCAGTGAGCTTCGTCTCGGTATGCCTTTTTCCATTTTGATTCTTATCTTCTTTTGGCATAGTTACTTCGCGTTGTTGAGATTTTTTCCTAAGATTTGAGGGTGATACTTCTTCTTTATCCGGAATAGGTACTTCAATCTTCTATGGGTCATCTAGTGTTCTTGCAAATTTGACATCCAGGTCTCTGGTGTTAAATAACTTTGGTATGCTCTTATGTTCTTGAATTAAGTGTGCGATCCTTCTAGTCATGAAATATTTTAACTCTTGCTTCTTCTGCTCTAAAAATTCTTCTTCTTCTTGCCTTCTGGCCTGATTTCTTTCAATCCAATTTTTTCCTAGTAACATGGTAAATGGGGTGTTGTTCTCAATAAATTTAATAATCTCAAAATCTTCCTCTGTCGAAGTTCCATTGGCATTCATAGATATCTGGGTGAGATTTCCAGATAGGTTTATCAACTTTCCTCTAAATAGACCTATTCCTCCCAATGAAGGAGTCATGGTAGGCTTCCCTAAAAGTTCCCAAGTTCTTTCTATCATGATATTCACTTGTGTTTCCTCATCTAGAACACAGTCAATGTAGAAGTCTCTTATTCTTTCTTCAAGGAATTCTTTTTCTTTGAATTTCTATGATAAGATGACATGTCGGTGGTCATTCAAGGTTTCTTTTATCTGTAGCAATACTTTCTCAGAGTCTTTTTGGGGTTCTGCCATTTCTAGATCTACCTTAGGGTTTTCTTATTTCGTGTTCATTCCTTCAATCTTAGTAATCATTCTAGGGAAATCCAATACTTTATGGTCCATAGCTTTGCAACAAAGACAACTAAGACTTCTCCTAGGGAATTCCTTAGCAAGATGTCCTGGTTTTCTGCAACTATAACATAGGGTTATTCCTCTCTTTCTTTTAAATGATTCCCAACTCTTTCTATACTACGCACTAGGGTCATAGTAGCTAACCTGCAAACATTTCTTTCTAGGATCCTACATCCACTGGTTAGTCCAAACATTCTTTCTATGCATAGGTATAACATATCTTTCACTATTCTTATCAGATCTACGCATATCAAACCTTATTTCATCTATTAGTGCCCTAGTTTTCAAGCTAGGACAGAATCTATCAAACATACCTAGATCCATACTTTTGAAACAAAAAATTCCACTCATCTTACTTCTACAGATCACAAAGCTTTCAGATCTAGAACTTTTCACTATTCTTACTTTTATTAGAGCATAGATGTTGCAAATCTTACCTCTTTTCTTCAGATCTAACCTCTTTTCTTGGCACAGAGCTTCATAGGTCGAGTAGAATGATTTGCACTAGGAAAACAGATCTACATACAGAGCTTTCACAGTTTTAGGATAGATATTTGCACAAAGATTCTTCTTCCTTAGTTCCCAACAATCACAGTTTCAGGTCCTGTCAACAAAACCATTTGTTGGCACAGGGGCAGACCCAGGGTTCAACGCTACAACAACGCACCAACAAAACCCTAACTACTGACCCTTTTTGCAACACCTACAAAGTAGATGAAGTCTCACCTGAGGTAGAGGCAGGGGTGGTTGCAAGACTTAGGTGTCTGCAACCTTAGCTGGGACACATATCTATGATTGTAATACTTAACATAACACTTAACACCGACAGTTTCTCAATATTTAACCACTATCTACTCTGCAGATAAAACATAGCATCACATCATTCATTTAAATTTGATGTATATAAGCACTTATCATAGAGAAGTAGGTTAGATCTAACAAATTCAGGCACTAGAACATTCATATAAGTCAGATCTAACATCCATATACATCATTAGCACAAAGAATAAAAAGATATATTTATCTATATCAAGGCACTTAGCAAGTAAATACATAAACACATCAACACATTGCACAAAGCAGAGCAACATAGCATATACGTGGTTCACCCCCACCTTGGGGATACGTCCACCAACTCTTCTTCTTTATTATGTTCAATCAAGCTTCTTACAGGCACATAGCATCAAAATCCTACTCCACAGAAGACAGGAGATTTGCACGCACTCTTCCAGATCCTCCTTCTTCGAGCTAAGGTAAAGCACCAAGCCTTCTTACAATTACTTGCACATAGCTCTACAAGTCTCACACAGTATGCACAGAGCACTTACAATCCTTCAATCACATAGATATAGCACTTAGCCATTCGTACTCACTACATTTATTTAGCATCTATTTATACATACAAACTAGGCCTAAACATGGGTAAACACGTGGGCTTACATCCCATACCCATTACATAATTTCAAATCCCAAAAAGGACCCAGAAAGGGGTCGAGATCCCGCGATCTCTACTTCGTCTTGCGCTCCTCCTTCGATAGGCTGTCTAAGTCCCAAAATAGGTCAAACTTGACCAGGGATATCCCAAAACTTGGTCAAGGGACAACATGTCATATGGAATAAGATAAATAAAGGTAAATGATAATACATCACTTAAGTTGATAAGCCCATGGTTTTGCGTTGTCAGCCATATGTAAATGGTTTGAAGGAAGCGCCTCAATAGGACTCGATTTCTACAGTATTTGCAGAGATTTGGAATTAATTTAAATGAAATCGATCCATATCTATGATCGATTAATGAAAAGCATTTTATTTAAATTGAAAGGGATTCTCAATAATATTTGGATAAAGAAAAACAAACGAGATTATTGTTAAATGAAGGGGTGCGATGGTCCAAACAAAGGAAACAATGTTTCATAGCTCACACTAGTTGGAAGAATATATAAATGAGAAAGAGTGGTGAGAATAATGTGTCTCTGTAGTTCATATAATAAGATCAAAACATAAGCAACGTTTAAGAAGAAGAATTGACAGTTCTAATGGGCTTGGCAATGTCTTATTGAAGATCAATAAGAGAAGAAGACAAAGCAACAATTATGCAATCCAATATTTGATATAGAATACCTGTATTGTATTGCAACAGATTCATTGAATATTAAATGATAGAATCCAGAGAGAAAGAGATGAAGTTTGATTGCAGATAACCAGAAAACCATACAAGCAGAGGTTGCAACAGACAAGTAGAAATTACAGTAGTTAATGATTCTAAGAAGAATTGAAGAATTGATAGTATATCTATTTTTTTATGAACACCTTGAATAGAGTATAGTAAAAGAGTTATAAGTGTTATAACCTTCATAAAGGGAGGAAGGGTGGAGCAAGGGAAAACAAGTTGAAGTAAAAAAAAGTCAAATCTGATAGGACTTGTGTTAATGGCTACATGAATCAAATTCAATGAAGAGTGGCAGAGATTGAATTTCATTGTGAAATTAAGGGTGGTTGGGTGGTACAAGGACATGTTAGAGCCTGCAGGGGAGTAGGTGCTTCCTTTTGAGTTGTAGTTGACTAAATAGGGGGTTTTATACTCCTTCTGATTGTAGTTGGTAAATAGGGTGTCGAAGCATCCTTTTAGTGGTAGATGATAAACTAGGGTTGTAGCCTCCTTCCAGTTGTATCTGGTAAATGGGGTGTGGAAGCATCCCTTCAGTAGTAGCATAAGAAACTTGGGGACAGTCTCTCCATCAAGTTGTATCTCGAAAACAGTTTTGTAAAAGAAAATTTTATTAATGAGAAAAGAGTTATTGGTTTTCCCTGTTGGGTTCCACGATAAAATCCTGTGTTCATAAGGGTTTGTTGTTCATCATATATTTCTTAATTGAATAATTAATGTGTGTTCTTAATATTGATGAAATTAAAAATAAAAAAGTAGCAAAACTGATTCACCCCCCCCCCCTCTCAGTATTGTTGGATATTCCATCAATTAGTATCAGAGAGAGGTTCCTTTAAGAATAGTCTAACAAATTGAAAGGAATACCAAATTAAGAACACATGGATGGACAAAAGATTTACACTGTGAATGGAACTCCAATACATGGAAAAAAAGAATACATATTTTGGAGTATAAGAATTGTTACACATTATTTTGGTCATTTGGTGATCCATTGACAAACCTGTGTCATTTTCCCAAAAGAGCCTATATTCATGAGAAAGGTGGTTGACTTATTCTTATCAAGAACCGTGTTAAGGAAGGTCGTCGTAGGCTGCATCATAAGCAGGGTGAGACGATGCATGGTCGTCGCACTCTTCCCTAAAACTGGTTTGCGATGTCTCTACATGCTTCTCTACAACTGGGGTGCGACAATGCTTGGTCGTCATACTCTTCCCTAAAACTGGCTTGTGATGTCTCTGCATGCTGCTCTACAACTGGGGTGTGATGATGCCAAAAGGATACGAAAAGGTCGACCTTCATGAAAGTTCTAGAAGAGGATCTTCTAGAATATGAGGTGGAATCCATATGGTTGGTATCCTATTCACTTCTACGATTTCATGGGATCATCCTAATCTCTTTAACCATCTAGCTTTCCCCCATATAAAGAGGGATTTCTCATGGAAAAGGATAAGCTTAATGAAGGTTCAAGCAATATTAATATTGAATAGGATAAGAATTGGATGAGGAGTTCTACTCCAATTCATACTTGAGGGCTTCATTTTAGTTTATCAAGTCATTGTGGATCTTCTTCATTCAAGGTTGGAGCAAGTGTGTGTGTTGGAGGAAAGGGTCATCGAAAGGGGACCTTGCAACATCAAGGATTTGGTTGTAATATCCACTTTCATTATTATATAATACAATGATATGTTTATTTCCCATAAAACTCATCTCGATTTATTGTATTATTCCTTGATCACATACATAGGCTCTCTTTGAGTGTGCTATATTTCTTTCACTTTGGTTGGTTTGTGTTCTCTTGCAGATCTAATATCACAAGAGAAATGGAGTGGAACTAGGATGACAATGGCAAGAGGAAGGGATATTTAAACGGTATGTTTCCCATCTCTTTCTAGATAGTAAACTCAATGATTAGAGCTTGGGGAAAACATCATGTCATGTTCTATTTTTTTCTATATCTAGGTGGATCTAGAGAGATATGTTTATGTATGCATTTGCCGATAAGTCCTGTAACAAAATTGGTGACCATACTGGGGATACAACCTCCTTTTGTTTTTTTTCTTCCCATTTTCCTTTAACATGCCTTCCTATGATAATTTTCATTCTCTGAGTCTGTGGGTGATCCATATAAACTCCCTGGGTTTAGAAGTTATTTTAGATTGGTTGTCTTTCTTCCATTTTTTCCAAATTTGTAGAGATCGTTGCATTGTACCTTACTGACAACTTGCGACAACCCTGATACATCGCCCTTTGCTTAGCCAATCCAGTGCAAATACGTCACACTCTGCTTTGCCAATGGCCTGCGACGAACTTAACTCATCACTCTGTGTCTTATACCTGGCCTACGACGACTCCTATAGGTTTTGATGGAGTGAGTCATTTTGTCTTTTACCACCTAGATTTTCCTTAGTATCCTGGGGTGAAATTTCTATGCCCATGATTGGTTGATTCTTGAGTTTGAAGCTTGTTTGTGATTGGTTTTCAGTGATTAAAAGCCTTTCTTTTCATTTTTCAAGTTTTTTACTTTCGCTCATTGTCACAAGGATATAATATCAGATCATGATCTGAGTGCTTGTTTGACGAAGAGTCTTTGGTTTTTTCTGAGCTTTGGATTCATTTTTTTTGTTAGATTGGTTGTTGATTGAGAAATACTTTTTCTTTCTTGCATCAAAAGGTTTTCTTGTTTTCTCGTTTTTGTCTACATTACGATTTTGGTTTGGGAATTGTGTTGTGAGGGTATTGATTTTCTTTGATTACACTTTCCTTTCATCTGTTGATTTGATTTGGGAAAGGAAGAATTGAATTCATTTATTCTTTTTAGGTAATCCCTTATACAAAAATTCTTACATTCAAAATATTTGTAAAGAGAAGAAATTGGAAAAAAAATTGGTTCATGATTGTTTGGAATTGTGTCCATTTGGAATTAAGGAATTGCAATTAGTAGCTTGTTGTATTTCAAAAGAAATACCTTCTCCCTGCTGTAACTAGAGTTCATTGAATTGAAAATTGCACAGTCATATCTTTTTTCATTTTATTGGGTTAAGGTCAAAACATCAACAATTTCACTTCCACCTCCCTTTTTGAGTAAGCAACAACCTCTAAAACACAATGTAAATTTAAAATTTATTAGTAACTTTTATTTTTTAGGGATCCTTTTCACCAACATTAGCTAGGATGGCACTTTGGAATAGGTTGCGAGGTACACTCTCCAAAGCATCAAAATAAACAATAGTATCTTATGATAGGGAGAGTTCAAATCCAATTGCTACATTTTGTCTTGGGAAGAACTTCTCACACAAGGGTCAAACCTAAGGTCGCATTAAGACTAGCAGAGTTACTCACCCTTCTTTGTTGGTCTTGGTGTAGAGATTGCGCATATTATGGGGTTCCTTTGAAGGTATACCCACAATTATGAGTGGAAGAATTTCAAGTTGATTTCGAGCTAGATACCCTACCCTTGTGCGTGGATCAGACTGTCGATTGTTTCCCCAGGCATTATTGTTGTAGTTGGTAACCTTAGTAGCCTATCTCTCTAGGGTATTTACACGAGGTGACTGTGGAGGGGCAAGTCTTCATGGTACCTGGAATCGACATTGGCCAAACTCACTCAGGCTCCTTGGAGGGTATACCCATGATTATGTGTGGGAGCTTGCACCAAGGTGTAATTATGTTAAGAAGATTTTCAACGTAACTTTTCCACCTGCTTATCCCAACCCCTTCTTGTCTTGATTTTACAACATTGGATTTCATCACCAACTAGTGACTTCGAAATAAGAAGGTTTGTTTTCTTGGTTTGATTCCTAGATTTTATCAGTGAGTGTTGTTTTTTTCCTCTAGTCGGCCATAGATTTTCTAAGTTATTTACTTGGCTCGAGCAACATCGGCCTTCATCATTCATGTAGGATGAAAGGGCTACCCCCGGAAGATACGGAAGGTTACCAACCCTTGCCTCCTAACTCACCAGAAGGCCCTCTAGAGGGAGTAGACAACAACGAAGTAACTTCTGAAGTTGGAATCACACACTCTTTAGAAGGATTTTGAATTGTTTCGGAATATTTAGAGGCATTCAGACTTCCCCCTCTTATACCAGACACGTGTATACTTCGCATGAAATCAACTGGAGAAATTGTTGTTGTTGAAAATATTGAAATACCTACCAGACCTAATGTAAGATCTAGAGTAGAGGATCCACTTTTTCATAGTGAATCATTTAGGACCCCGACTCACACTGCTGGAACTTCCTTTACTAGTTCTATCCCTTTTACAGTACGTGATCTGTACGGTAACTTAGGAGTGTGTCCTAATCAACCTATGGAATCAAAAATTCCTGAGACATATGTTACCTATACAGTACCTTTAGACCATTTTACTGGTACTACCAATAATGTCACCACCATTCCAGACCAGTTGTTGATTGGTTCTCACTCGATTCCTACTCTCCAGACGACCCATTCTAATATGGTCCCACAATATACCATGATTCCTATCGGAAGTGTGGTTATCTCCCAAGCTTGAATTAGAACACCACTTCCACCTAGATCGAATCTGTCACTTCCCCCTAGGTATAGAGCTTTGAATACTCCCATTTCTACCTCTACCTAGGTTCCATCCAAAGTTTTTGGATTTTTGTTCCTCCTGGGTACAATGTTGTTTTTGGTTTTGTTCCTACACCTTCCCAGGTTCTCTCCGAAGGTTCTTATGTTCCTCCTCCAATTTCGCTTGGAGGATCTGTCCCTAGTGGTTCCAATCCGCTTGGAGGAACCAATCTTTCTATCACTTCTGGTTTCCAGATTCCAGTTGGAGGTCAACCTCAATTTGGGGGAAAACCTCAGATTGGGGCACAACCTCAACTTGGGGGGCAACCTCAAGTTGGAGTCCATAACCTGTTTTATGGACATAATGCACCTGTGGTACCATATCTACCTTGGAAACTTCCTTTCCAAGGAAATATAAAACCGTCTGGGGGGAAACATTCTTAAGTTAACTTTTTTGTACCCCATAACCTTGGTCAACCATATCTAGGTTCTTTGAATCCTTCTTGGGTTCTGAACATTCAATATAGTGTTCCTTTCCAAGGGAACATATCTGATAAACCCAATCCTATGGGTTATATGCCTCCAAACCCTCCACAACCGAATCTGTCAGGACTATCTAATTATTTGCATATTTCTTATGGTCCTACTGGTATACCTACGGGGCTTCCCCCTAAAAAATACTAGTTTCCACAAGTGAACCGACAGTTGCCTTTCCTGGACACTTTGGACTTACCTCATCTATATAGGATTTTGAATTATCCTATCTTACATTCTCTTTATTGGCACATCATACCGGCCAATTTACCATCCAACATTCCTAAATTTGACGATCAAGCAGGAGAAGATTCAAATAATCATGTTATGAATTTCCATCTGTGGTGTTCATCCAACTCCTTGATGGATGACTCTGTCAGATTACAACTTTTCCAATGAACTCTCACGGGTTCAACAAAAAAATGGTACATCGAGTTACCACGAGGTTTCTTCAATGAATTTAACACCCTAGCCATGGAATGTTTGACACATTACCAGTTACCAATTCGATACGAGATGGGAACCAAAATTTTGAGTTCTTTTAAGCAATCCTCCTCCACTCATATTTCTGATCACATTCATGAGTGGAGGAGAAGAAGACGTTTAATCAAATTTCCTCTTCCTGATCAACTATTGGTCAATTGGTTTACCAAATCTCTCATTGGACCTATCACTCATGATGTCTCCATGGGTGGTGTTGTCACTGAAGAGAAGGCGATTAGTCATGCTCAATATCTCGATCTTGTTTATTTGCAAATGGGAACACTTTACAATCTGATCCCTGACGCTCCCCGTCCTTCCACAGACCCTACCCCAAAACCTCCAACAACTTCTCATGCTGCTGATGGTGTGATCGGAACCTTCCACACTGAGACCCAATTGGCACAAGCCAGTCACACCATTACCAAACCTAATACTTCTAATGCACAAAATACTCATGCTCCTACTCCTTCCACTGGTAAGACTATCGAAGTTAATTATGTTCAATTCACACCTACCAGAAAGAATAAAAATAAAAATAAAGGGAAGGGTAAGAACAAGGAGGAAAAGAATAATAATCCACAATATGATAAAGCCAAAACGAAAACCACTAATGAGAGAGCCAGATGTAAGCCTCATTACCCCTGCTTGATTTGTGGTGACGACCATTACACAAAAGATTGTCCAAGATGCATCGAGGTTACTAAGTTCCTCCAAGGGAGCGGAAAACCCCCTATACCTGTCATTTTGTCACAACCTTTCCCTTCTCAGAAGCAAGCCCAACTAGTCATTCATGACCAAGCTACCCCTTCTACCTCTTCTTATGTCCTTATGTGTACTGGTGATTCTAAAAAGAACGAAGTTGCAGTCGCAAGTCAAGCCAAAGATTACTCTTTGTTAAAAGAGAAATTTGATGATATACCACCTTCATTGGTTCGACCTTCTCCTTCAACTTCACCTCAAAACAATCCTCTTCATCTCGAAAGACCAGGTCTCGATACAGTCCTTCACCCTCCTCCTAAGGGCGTTGTTCAAAATTCTACATTCAATCCTCATGCACGTGTTGCACAAAACTACAGTATTGTATAAGACCTTTCACAATCACCCTCTACCATGTCAGCTCTCGAAGTCCTTTAAATTTGTCCTACTCAACGGAAGGCACTGTTAAAGCCCATTGGTGGAATTGATCCCATGGATACTAATCTCATAATATTTGACTTGGAAGATCACATTCCAATGCTTCCTCCTTAGTTAGCATTCCAGATCCAAGTTGTTGTTGAAAACAAGAACATTTGTAGAATTATTATTGATGAAGGAGCCTCGACTTGCATTATGTTTGTTACTTGTTGGAAATCCATTGGCTCTCCTACCCTCACCAAATCACACAATACACTTAAGGCTTTCAATGGTACAAGATTTAAACTCTACGATGTTCTTCCCTCGTTGTCTATTATGTTGGAAGGTAAATCAGTCAATGCCGAAGTTGAGGTCTTCGATGCACCTCTTGATTATAATATTTTACTTGGTCGTAGCTGGATTGATTCCATGTGTGCAGTTGTGTCTACTATTTTCTGTGTGGTACGTTTCCCACACCAAGGAAAGGTCATTATTGTTGACCAAATAGCCTTCTTTAATTCTGATTCATGTACTAGTAACGTTCCTTTCATCTCGAAGACACCCCCTAGTTATGATAATGTCAGAGTGGGTCTTCTGAAAGATTCAACTTTTATGGGTACTTTTCCAATCCCACCACCTAATATTCCCCTCCTTTTGTTGCCTCTATTAACATGATATCCACCATCATTCATGAAACCCCTACATCATATGACCCATGTATAGTACCTATCCCTGGTGATTACCCTCGTTACAGTGACAAGATGCTTTTAAGTCCAGTCGAATTCGCTTACCAAGCTATTCAATCAGCATCCCCCTCCCCTCCTTCTCTTTGGGATTCATCTCCTGATCTGTTTCACGTGATCTTTCCTACTGATGAGATGATTATTTTGGTCATGTCTATGGAAGACACTCCCTAGGATGATGGGCATCATCGCTCCATTCTCTTTCTAGAATGTGACACCATAGAGAGTTATCAATGGATTTCGACTCTGTCAACCATTGTGGTTATTTCCTCAGTTCCCGAGTCATCACAATATGTTTTGTACGAAGGGAACTTGAGCAACGTTTCACCTACCGTCCCTCTCGACATATCAATTAAACCCATATTTGTGGAGAATTTGCATATTGGAGCCTCATGTTCTACTGACAAGGTCCACGAGTATAAATCCCTTTTCCAAGAATTCCACGATGTTTTCGCCTGGAGTTACGAAGATATTCCAAGTATCAATCTTGATATCATTGTACATGAGATTAAGACATACCCAGATGCTAAACCCATTCGGCAGAGACTTCGCCCAGTGCACCCATGCAAAGTTGTTGCTATCAAGCTTGAAGTTGAAAAAATTCTTAAATTTGGCTTTATCTATCCCATGGATTTGACTGATTGGGTATCCAATCTAGTTCCGGTGAATAAGAAACAAGGTACTATCCATGTTTGTATAGATTATAGGGACATAAATAAATATTTTCCTAAGGAAAATTACCCAACCCCTTTCGTCGACCAGATCATTGACGACTATGATGACAACAAAATCTTCTCTTTAATGGATGGCTTCTCCGGATATAATCAAATTAATATTTTACTCACGGGCCAACATAAGACCGCTTTTATTTTCCCTTGGGGGACCTTTCCCAAGCGGAAATCACCCTTTGGTCTCAAGAATGTTGGTGCAACTTTTCAGTGTGGTATGTCTTATTATTTCCAAGATATTAAGCACATCATGCAACCTTATATTGATGATCTATCAATGCATTCCCTACGTCACCCAGATCACCCGATGTATTTGCGGGCCATTTTCGTACGTTGTCGTTATTATCGTATCCGCTTGAACCCACACAAATTCGTTTTTTGTGTGGAGTTTGACCGAATGCTTGGTTTTATTGTGTCGATACACATGATTCGATTAGACCCCTTGAAGGTTGAGGTTATTCTTAATCTACCCCCTCCTTCCACTTTACACCAACTACAAAGTTTTCAAGGGAAGGAAAACATTTTACGTCGTTTCATCCCCAATTACGTTTGTTATCACTAAAATTTCATCCACAAATGGTTACATGAATCCAACATCTTCAAATAGCTATTAGTTCACCCATGGACCAAAATTACCAAAAAAGAATTTCCAAAAGGTCTAAAACTATACAACCAGTTATAAAATCAGGATGCGATATGACTATATAGTGCACACGTGCACATGCGCCATCAAGAAAAGCAGGAAAAGTGCACATGCACATGATGCACGACTATGGACACTAAAATCCACACACACCTGAGAATGACGCATTTATGATGTTGGTCAGCCTCCCACCCACTTCTGGTTTAGCTTCCAAGTCGATTTGACATCCAAATCTCGGCTGGATCTGGATGGGTGGCTAGTCAAAGACCTAAAGGTGCCCTAAACAACCCCTTTTCACACTAAAACTTGGTTGCACAATACCTCAAAGTGGTGCTATAAAACAAGGCCATGGGTGCACTACATTTTCAAGGAATTCATTTGCAAGGTTATGTTGTTGCTATTCTCTTGGGGAAACCTCTTTTCTCATCAAGAGCATACTAGCACCATTCCATTTGGGCAATCCACATCACCTTTTGAGTGGGTTAGCTTGGGATTATTTCACCATTTCTTTCAAGTTTTCAAGTTGTAAGAAGAGCTCAATCTTGGGGGCCCAAGATCCCTCCCTTGGAGGAAGAAGGTACCTAAAGTCCCCTTTCTCTTTGGTGTTTTCTTTTCACTAATACAATCCTTTCCATTGGTGACATGAGTCTTTTTTGTTTCTTGTTCTTATGTCCTTATGCACAATAGTTTAATTGTTTTTTCCCTTCCTAGTTTAATTCTTAGCTTAGTCTTTTATGTTTATTCTTCTAACCCTTTCCTTTATTGTTGTCTTTCTTAGATAACCCAACTAATCTTGTAAGCACCTCTGTTTTTCTCATTTAGGTGAAAAAGAGGCGCAACAACGTTGAACCAATGAAAGGATTCAATCGATTAATCAAGAAAGGTTACGATTTGTATGGGATGATACTGCAATCAAAGCCTTCGAAGCTTTGAAATTTGCCTTAACCTATACGCCATTACTCTTTCCCCCTGACTATAGTTGGGATTACTTCCTCTACTTAGCTTCTTCGGACTCTACCATCACCATGGTTTTTTTCCAAGAGGATGTTTTTCATGAAGAACATGTGATATACTATTTGAGTCGAAGTATTATGATTATCGAGACAAAATACCTCCGTGTGTAAAAACTGGCCTTGGAAGTTGTTCAAATTTTCCAACCGTTTCGTCATTATATCTTGTTACGTCGGACCACTGTTATTTTCGATTGCAACCCTATGCAACCTATCCTTACCCAATAAATGCTAGGGGTAAATTACTCCAAATGGATAGTTATTCTCCAGGAGTTTGACTTAGAATTTGAACGTGCTAAGTCCAAGAAATCTTTGGTTTTCCCTGAACTAATATGTGACCTTACCTCCACTGAGACAAAAAATATGGCAGAGGATTCCTTACCTGATGAATCCCTTTTTCTGATCATTTTTTATGATGCATGGTATGGATATATAATTATCTATCTCTAGACTCAAACTTTTTGTCTCGATATATCTAGTACGGATCGTCGTCGGATACGGTATCAAGCCCGCCAATACATCATTCTAGGTGATACTCTTTACCGCCATGGTGTTGATTCCATTTTTCAATGATGTCTCACTTACGACAAAGCTGAGAAATATTTGAATGACTATCACTCCGGAGCCTATGGCGGTCATATGTCTAGGTATGCCACTGCCCAAAATATCTTGCGAGCAGGTTATTTCTTGCCTTCCTTGTTTAAAGATTACATCACTATTGTTCATAAATTCCATTCTTGCCAAACTTACAATACCAAGATACGATCTCATCCTGCTCTTTTAAATCATGTAGTTTCAATTGGACCATTTTCCAAATGGGGCATTGACTTCATGACATGTAACCCTCACTCGGTCGGGGGGCATGGATACATCATTGTAGTTGTGGATTACTTTACTAAATGGGTCGAGGAGATGCCTACATTTGATAACACAGAGAGAACTATAGCATTGTTCATATTCGATCATATCATTACTCGGTTTGGTATCCCTCAAGCTATCGTTATTGATCATGGTAGTCATTTTCAGAATTTTATGATGTCTTAACTTACTGAAATGTTGGGTCTTTGTCATGAAAAATCAACCCCCTATTATCCGCAGGCCAATGGCCAAGTTGAAGCAATCAACAAATTTCTCATTACTATGCTTCGATGGATGATAGGAATTCATAAGACAACCTGGCACATGATGTTGTTCTCAACATTATGTGCCTATAGAAAATATGTTAATTCTACCACGATATTGACACCTTTCCAACTAGTTTATGGTATCGAGGATATCTTGTCGATTGAATGTGAAATACCATCTTTGAAACTGGTCGTTGAACTTCTCCCCAATACCTCTATCGAAGGAGAGAGTCTTTTGTATTTAATGCAATTAGATGAAACCCATCATGATTCCACCCTAGTTATTGAAACTCATAAGAAACGTGTTAAATCCCAATAAAACAAGCATGTCAAGCCATGTGTTTTTTCTTAAAGTGATCTAGTTCTCCTCTACAAGCAGCATCGTGATTTGCTAGGGTCCGCTAAATTTGAGGCCATGTGGCATGGTCCTTACATTGTCAAATGTATGTTGGAGAAGGGAGCTTATGAGATAGTCTATTATGATGGAATCCCTTTTAGTGAGCCCTCAAATGGGATTTACTTAAAGAAGTAATATGCTTAAGTCATTTTTGCATTAGTGCTTGTACTTTTAGTGTATCATACTCTTGTGTGATTTTTCATTGTTTGTTTTCAACCTTCAACTGTTTAACTTGCATTGTGCTTGGTTTCCAAATGTCGGTGTCTTCACTACCCTACATTAGCTTCGCTGATGGCACTAGTCGTAGTACTTAGAACTTAGCATCTGCTACTTGGGAAATTTATGCACCTACGGATGAATTGATTAGTCTACATGGTGTTTGACTTGGTCATGCAACCAAAAATATCATGAAATACAGTGCAGTCATCGAATTATTGATCGCCGTTGTGTCTCTTGGAATCTTTCATCTTATTGTACGACTTGATTCGCAATTAGTATTCCTATAGTTGAGTAACATCTATTCCATTCGAAGTCCTATGTTATTAAAGGTATATTTACAAATTCACCTCTTGGAACATCATTTTGATTACATTGAATATCAACACATTCCTAGATGTCTAAATACATTAACAAATGCATTGGCTAATTATGTGTTAGACAGACATTTGAGAAATTTATAAAATCCAATCACACTTTGTATATACAACAAGCAAGCCGGTAGAATACTCATATATATATAACGATAAAAAATTTTACAAAAATTGTTTTTGTTCGAAGACCAAAATATAAAAAATGTGAAGCACACGGATTCATATACAAATATAGCATCAAGGATGTTGCTTGGGATAACATGTGACTTCTCGTGCTACTATATGGAGTAGTCAACCAATGGAAGCAAACACGCCCACTGTGTGATGCTAATAACGCCTCATGATATCATCAATAGAGGCACATGGGACGTCCATCGTTAGCCCCTCCAAGTTTTGTTCTGTAGCCTCGTAGTTAGCAGCGGCTAATCCTGCTAACTCGACTATATCCCCTCTCCTCTAAATGGGAGATGAACCTGGAGGTCAATGACATCCCACATCTGCATCATCAAAGAGCTTTTTGATTATTCATCGGATAAAGAACATAAAAAAAATTCATATTTAAAAATAAAAAAAACATTATAAAAACAAAATGTACTTCTTACCTATGCTCCCCCATTGAGAACCTTCAAGAAGAACCAAATCTGGATCACCTCGGAATTCTAAGCCGACATATGCATAATTGTCTACCATAAGCATCATGGACCTCAACCAATCGAAGAAAATGTCATTCTACCTAACGATAGGACCGGTCATATGTAATTCCATGAGGTCGATCCACCTCTTCATTCTTAGATCCCGTGGGGCAAGTATGCCCCACTCTACTTGTAGGCACAAGTTTGTAACCCTCTCTAGGAAGAAGGACACCAAAATTGACCCATATCTGAACTGCTTCAGGTCTCCTCTCCTACACTTGGTCAACTATTTTTTCATGCTTCTGAGAACCCCATCACTCCAGTTGAAAACTCGAGGCTCCATACATTCCAGCGCATACTAGAAATCCCTCTGAAGGGCCATATGGGGAGCTGCATTCCCTACCGTGTGTGTAATGGTGTAGAGGATAGTCTGTAAATGTAAGTCATAGACATCTCTTATAGCGACTTTGTCTCTATGCTTCTGAGTATCGGGCACACAATGTGCGATGATATAGTGGCTCATAGGTTCACCACCTTCTCTTCTACCTTTCAACGTGACTCGAGCCCCATGGTGAGATAACCTAGTCAAGAATTAGATATCATCGATATATATCTCAATAATGTGAGTTCCCACACAGAATACTTGCTGGTCCACATCCCACATGTGAACTAAGTATTCGAGCAACCTCAACTGGGCCCTCATGCCCTGGACCTTGAAGAATTTTAGCAGTCCACACCGCCGGAGGGAATTTACCATTCCCGGGTCATTCCCGACAAATTAATCTGTGTCCTCATGCTCTCTCTCTCACAATTCCAACATCCTTACTATAGAAAACCTGAAATGGAACATAAAAGAGGGATTACCACCTTCATCTCTCTCCTGGAAACTTTTTATTGGCCAAAACATCTTAAAACATTTTTGGTTTTCCCATGTCGCACGCTAGCTCTCCCTTACAGTGCAGATTCATCACACTTTAGCTTACAGGTCACCTCCGATGACCCTGGTTCATCACAGGGCATGATACAGGGCACCTGCAACAACCTTTGGGCGCAAGTACCCTTAAAAATGCAACCTAAAAATCCATTTCTAACCAATGAAAAGAAAAAATGAATCCATAAAAAGTTGAAGGAGATGCAAAATTACATGTTCAGCGGAGACCATTTGTCAAATTATCAATTGTGACTCCCATAATCCACAGTGGAAGTTTGAGGTAAAATGGGGGTTTTGGAACAAAGTTTGGGTGGAGTAACAATGAAATGGTAAAAATAAGTTTTTACCTATTTTTATTACTTTTTTACTTTTTTTATTGTTATTTCTTATATTAATTTATATTTTCCACTTAAACCCTAATGTTTTAACGACATTGCAAGTGTTTGGTTTTTTGCAGATGAAAAGCCTAGGGGTGAAGTGTTGGGTGGGATACGTCTTTTGGTTTTCTTTTATACATTTGTAGCATGTACAGATCCTTTTAGATTTTTCAGGAAAAACTCTGAGCTTAGGTTTTGTTCCTTCTCATGCTCGTAAATCAATGAGAATGTAACCAAGTATACTTTTGTCATATTTTCATACTTGTATTGGTAACACAAAAAACAAAACCCATGGAGTATCCTTTAAGATTTTTTTACGCTCCATAAAAGAGAAAAGATTTCCGAGTGACCTTGTTCTTTTCACGCTCGTAAAAGTATTTAAAGAAAACATTTGATGAGAGGTAGGTTATCACTTTTTTGGTCTCATCAGATTAACTTACAAAAAATGAACTTTTGGATTCTTCTTTAAGTGTTTTTTAGACTCTCTAAACATGAAAAACCCCTGAGTTTTCTCTCTTTGGACTCGTTAAACAAACATCAAAAGACCCATATGGGACCGAACCACTCCTTCTTAGGGTTCATTAAACATACTTTGAGGGACTCGTCTGAAGCATGATCTTACATCAACAAGCATATGTTATCCTCCTCAATCTTGCATAAAAATAAAGAGGTACTCGCCATAATTGGTGGGGAAAAAATTGAGAAAGAAATGTGTCTTTGTATCCATGTTAGTCGAAGTAATAGTCTCTCTTGAACATGACACCCCTTCATCATTGTATTTGGGTTGGGAAATCCATTCGTCTCCCATTTGACCATCCACATGTCCATATGTTGCGTCCTCCTTGAGTCAATTCTTCCAAGACCATTGTCGTGTCATTCATATGTTCAAGAGAAGTGCAGCCTTAATAAGCCTCCTATTGAGTCGACCATCTGCAGTTATAAATTTTTTGCCATGTCGGCCTTCCCTGTGTCAGTTTCGAATCATTTCATACTTTGATCTATCTCAAATCTGTTACTTATTTTGTGTCATTGAAGGGGGATAGAACAAGGCCCTCCTGTGATGATTCTTTTCCTGTCGACCTCAACTCATTATCTATGCACAAGACTTAGAAATCATTCAGTGCCTTAGAGACTGCATGCCTCAATGGCAGGTTTCTTCACATTCAACAATGGGTTCACATCATTGGCCCCTGATTGGAATATTCCCTTGAGTGTTCAACTTCAACTCCTTAATTTTCACTCGTTGGATTGTACTGGGGTACCTTGGGAGTCATTGACATCAATGGTGATTTCCTTCATAATTGTTATCAGTTTTCATTATTGATCGGTAATCAAATGGTTTCTACCATGTTCGACTTCAACACCTGTAATAGCATGGTTAGATTCCTACTTAGGGACAACAAAAATGAAGACCCTGGATCATACCATTATGATCCAGGTTGTGATAGAGTATTCATGATTTGTATTGGCACATAGATCCACTTTGTATGTCTCATGGCTATGTCTGAATTTGAGTCATTTTAGCGCATAGATCCACAGTGTATTCTAGGTGGCTATGTTGATTCACCTTGACATGGATCCACAATGTATATTTATTGGCCATGACTCATTTGACATTTTGTAATATAAGTATGGGAATACCTACCTCAAAAAATAGTATATTATAATGCTGATTCTTGACTGTTTGCAGGTTCTCTACTGGTGTGCTCTTTGTTTCCAACACACGCATTCTACAAATTATTTCAGTTTTCACGAGTTCCAGCCTCATACTTTGGGGGGCATTCTATTACACATTATTTTGGTCATCTTGGTGATCCATTGACAAACATGTGTTCATGTTCCCAAAAGAGCCTATCTTCATGAGAAAGGTGGTTGACTTCTTCTTATCAAAAACCCTGTTAAGGAAGGTCGTCGTAGGTTGCATCATAAGCAGGGTGCAGTGATGCCTGGTCATCACACTCTACCCTAAAATGGGTTTGTGATGTATCCCCGTACTTCTCTACATCTGGGTTGTGATGATGTTAAAAGGATAAGAAAAGGTTGACCTTCACGAAAGTTCTAGAAGATGATAGTCTAGAAGATGAGGTGGCATCCATATGGTTGGGATCCTACTCACTTTTCTGATTCAGTGGGATCATCCTAATCTCTTTAACCATCTCTCTTTCCCCTATATAAAGAGAGATTTCTCATGGAAAAGGATAAGGTTAATGAAGGTTGATTCAATCAATATTAATATTGAATAGGCTAAGAATTGGATGAGGAGTTCTACTCCATTTCATGCTTGAGGGCTTCATTTTAGTTTATCAAGTCATTGTGGATCTTCTTCGTTCAAGGCTGGAGAAAGTGTGTGTGTTGGAGAAAATGGTCATCAAAAGGGGACCTTGCAACATCAAGGCTTTGGTTGTAATCTCCACTTTCATTATTATATAATATAGTGATATGTTTCTTTCCCATGAAACTCATCTTGTTTTATTGTATGATTCATTGATCACATACATAGGTTCTCTTTGAGTGTGATATATTTCTTTCACTTTGGTTGGCTTGTGTTCCCTTGTAGATCTAATATCACAAGAGCACTGGAGTGGAGCTAGGATGACAACGACAAGAGGAAGCGATATTTAAACAATATGCTTCCCATCTCTTTCTAGATAGTAAACTCAATGATTAGAGCTTAGGGAAAGAATCATGTCCTATTATGTTTTTTTCTAGATATAGGTGGATCTAGGGAGATCGTTTTATGTCTTCATTTACCGATAAGTCCCGTAACAAGAATAGAAAGTCATATGAATGCATTGGGACTTGAAGTATGGAATTCAGTGATCACTAATTACTTCCCACCAAACAGACTAAGGACTCTAGCTCAAAATAAATCCAAGAAAAGTAACTCAATGGAAATGAATACAATCCTTGATAGATTACCTGATGATGTCAAAGAGAAGATAGGTGAATGTAACTCTGCAAAGTAACTTTGGAACAAGATAAAAGACCTCTACTCAAATGAGAAGTGAAATGAAGAATTTCAATCAGAACAAAGTTTAGTCTACAACAATTCTAGTGATGAAGATTATTTTTAAAAAGACTCATACATTGAAGCAGAAGTCAATATTGAAGTTGAGCTTGAGTTTTCTTTGGATGAACTGAGAAAATATAAACAAAGGTGTAAAAAACTAAAGGATCTCATGCTGGAGAAAAGGAGGAAACAAGGTTCAAAGAAGAAAGAACTTGAGAAAATCATATTTGACTTTAGAATCCAAGTCCAATTGGATAAAGAGAGATTGGAATCCTTGGAACAATCTCTTAAAAAGGAGCAACAAAAGGTCGAATATCTCAAACAACAACAACTAGAAAGTGAGGAAGAAAATCAAACCTTAAAAATACAACTAATTTCCTCACAAGAGGAGCTACACAGTTCAGGACAAAAATCAGCCATTATCATGGAAGAAGCCAAGAATTTAAAACAAGAAGTTGTTGGACTCAAGGATTAACTAAATACTATTGAAAAATTCAAGAAAGGAACTGAAGCCCTCGATAAAATTCTCAGTCTACAAAGATTTCCCTCGAACAAATATGTCCTTGGATATAACCAAGTACACATGGTTAAAGGATCAAGTCCTATTACTCAGATTGATGTATAATATGACAAGTGTTGTGATGATACCTCCAAAGAAACAACTATGCAGCAGAAGGATGACAAGAATGCAAAATCCTATGATCAAGAACCTGCTCATCCTCCCAACAAGAGTAACCTCAAAAGAAATAGAAATCACAAGAAAGAAGACCAAAACAATCCCAAGTACAAGAGTGCATCCTATGGCCATTGTTTTTATTATAGTCACAAGGATGTTGACTACAAAACCAAGAGACACAGGTTGAAAAAATAAGAAAACACATGCAGTTCAAGTGAAATGAAAGATCCTAACAACAAGACTAGGTTTGGGTATGTGAAGAAAGAAAGTACTATTTCCCCTAATTTCAATACTAACAAAACAGAGTTGACAAATAAATTCATTTTTAGAAGATCTTCACAGAGGTTTAGGGGTTACTGTTATTCATGTAATAACTATGGACACAAAGCTATGAATTGTAAATCATATTGAAGGAAAAACTTAAGGGTTAAGAACTATAACCTTAAAGATAACCAAACAGTAAATCAAGTTAAAAGAAAAAATTATAAATCCTTTGCACCTCTACAAGAAAGGAACCTAGAATGCTTCAAATGTCATAGTTATGGACATAAATCCAGTAATTGCAGATTAATGCAAGTCTCAAAAAAACCAAAGTTCATTAGAGAGAAAAAGAAGATTTGGAAAGAAAAAACATCAAAAGAGGAATGTCTTATTGCCTTGAAATCCCAAGATAAAGAAGATATCTGGTATGTTGACAATGGGTTATCAAAACATATGATAGGAAACAAGGACAAGTTTTTAAACTTAAAGAAACAATAGAATACTCAACCTCTTCTATGAAACTTATGGAATATAAAAAAAAAAATCTTTATTACTAGAACACCTCAGCAAAATGGGATTGTTGAGAGAAGGAATAGAACAGTCCAGGAAGCTGCAAGGACTATGCTCAATGAAACAAAATTATCTGATGGATATTGGAGGGAAGCTGTAAGCACAACAACATACATATTGAACAGAGGTCAAATAAAGATTAATAGTAATAAGACTCCTTATGAACCCTGGTTTGGAAGATCTCCTTCGGTAAAATACTTCAAGGTCTTTGGAAGTAAGTGTTACATCAAAAGGCTTGATGAGAATCTTGGAAAATTTGATGCTAGATATGATGAAGGTATCTTTCTTGGATATGCTTCTACCAAGAAAGCATATAGAGGCTACAATCTTAGGTTACATAAGATTTTTGAGATTGCAGATTTCAAGGTGGATGATTTAAAAACAATAAGGATCAAACATCAAGAGACTATACTTGACAATGAAGATGAAGATGAAGATGATGATGAGTCAATTGGTACACAAGTAGAAGTTTTGAATATTAGAAAGAAGGTTGAGAAGTCAAACACCCAAATCAAGTTCTTGAACAACTCCATGACCTTGGATGATTTATTGGATAGTCAGAGATCACCAAATGACAAATCTGGTTTTGGCTATAACAAGGAAGAAATTATTACTCTTAAGAAATCTGATGCAGGTCTCTCATTTATTAAAAAAAAAAAAAGTGAAGGAAGGTCTGACGCAGGTCCTTCATGTTCAAAGAATGAAAGAAACACTACAATGTCTAGAATATCAGATCAAGGAAGACATCAAGAAGCTAATGATAAACCTCAAACCTTGGATTGTAGGCATCATGGGAGAAAACAAGTTGGTAGGTTCAACAATAGTATAAGATGTTGGAACTGCAATCTTGTTGGACATATTGCTACACATTGTTAAACTATGAGATGCTATAGTTGTGGTGGATATGGCCACAAAGCCCATAACTATTGGAACTCATGAATACATTCAATGATAAATGTTTCATACAATACAAAAAGAAGAGTAAAGGAAACATGGAAGAAAAATGAAGTTGCAGTAATAGAAGATCAAAGAACAAAGTTCAACAAACCATGACATTCATAGATGTGGATATAAAATACTGAACAAGTGAACATGAGTGAAGTCAATTGTTACAAAAATAATTGCAGTCATGTGACAAGCATAGTATAAAATTTCTCAGGTGACTTTAGAGCAATGCACAATAGAAAAGTATGATGGATAGAGATGGATACATATGGATAGAGATCGATGAGAATCAATGGAAAGATCCAAGGGTCATTTAAAAAATATGAGCTACAATTGTGCAGTGTTCCAGTAGGAAAATAGTATCTACAGCAACAACATTATGATATACATGACATCCTGTAGAGATAACCAGAGGAGAGACCTTGTCAGGAAGAGCTACCATTTTTAGAAACAAAGGGGGAGAACAATCAGAGGCAGAGAGAACATAATGACAAGGGGAGTTATTCAGTTATGGGACATAGATCATTATTGTAGGGGGAGTTATCGGAGTTCATATATTGATCAGTAACATATAGACAGACAGATCATAGGAGGAGAAATATGTTTCCATTAATGTCAAAGGGGGAGAGTAACTTCAAAGGAGAGAAGCATCATCACAGGGGGAGATTGTGTATGAAGTTGGTGTGTTTCCATCAATGACAAAGGGGGAGATTGTTGGACATAGTGTCATTGATGTCAAATGGTGTAAAAGTATGCAGAGTTCATGTCAAATAAATCTATGCAGTATAACAGTTAGCAGAAAATGTCAAAACAATATGCAGAGAATGAAAATGTTGGACATTAATCAAATCTTAGAAGGAAGAGCGCATTGTAGAAATATGATCAGGATCGATGGAAAGACTAAGAAGTCAATCGATGCACAGAAAAATGTGAGAAGTCTTGGCAATCATCCGATCAAGAAATTGACAGTATTGATCATCTCATGTAACGAGATTTATCCCACATTGGAAGTGTGAACAAGCTTATGTAGGTTTATATACACAACACTATCCAGAGCTTATCGATGCGTAGTGAAAGGGTATGTGGGGGATCTAGGTTCCTGGAATCCTCAAGAAGTTCACCAGCCTAGAGCCTGGGATGACTTGTCAGGCCCCCTACCTTTTGGTCAAATCGACAATAATTGTCGAACTGATGATGAAGGATCTCGGTCGTTCATTGGAAATATATTTTTTTATATATATACATTGTACACCGGTCATATGAGTGACTGTGGGCTTAAGGACCATTGGAGAATTGGTCAATGATCATATCAAGTTGTGACTGTCGGATATGCAACTGCAGATCAAGAGTAGGGATTGATTGCACAACGCGAAGGGAGAATTAAACAACATGTTAATTCCAATCCCACAATTAGTCTAGACCATTGATCATCACCCGCCAAATAGATCTACAGTTGGCATCAGTTATGTTAGCACTCTATAAATATATTTGGCTGATAAACAGACAAAAGAGGTAATTGTTTCAACCAACTTTGAGGCCCGAAACTAGCCTTTCGGACCTGGAGAGGGATCTCTCAGGAGACTCTGTCTCTGAGCGGGATATGGCTTTAAAGATGTGACTAGATTTAACACCTTTGAAATGATGGGTTCTGGTTATATTGGCACAACAAAGTAAGACTGGAGCTATGGATTCAATTCGAGGAAGGTGACATAAACAAATGACTCGATGACTGAGCTTGAGAGGATAAAGCTAAGTGAGAAACAATATTCAATCCAAAATCATAATGTGTGGCACTGTGATCGATTTTACACTTGTTCCCTCATCTGTTGTGTGTTAACCAGCTGGTTTATTCTTCTTTGCGCGTCATTTGGCTCGGCCTCCTTCTCTTGCAACAATTTTCTGATGGGCAACCCCAGTGTAGTAGGGAAAGTTGCGTATGTGTCGTATACAATCTGGAAAGGCAACGTTGAAATGGACTTCTTGGCGGTAACCCGATCTTCCCACAGCGCGTAGATAAGCTTTTTATGCCAAGATTTCTTGTTATCCTGCAGTAGCCTTTTGATGATCCTGGTTAGTATTTTATTTGAGGATTCTACTAACCCATTTCCTTATGGATAGTATGTCGTATAATGCCCCAGGGTTATATTTTAATCCTAACAAAACTTTTCCATCCTCTTGGACTTGAATGTGGCTTCATTGTCTGTTATCATCTTGAAAAGGCACCCGAACCTTGACAAGATGTTTGTCTCTAGGAATTGGATGATGAATGTGTCGATAGCGTGTTTTGTGGGGAGCACCTCTATCAATTTTGTGAAGTAGTCAGTGGTCATGAGTATCCATTTGTACTGTGTCGAGGATGGTGGATTTATTTCCCCTATGAAATCTAGACCCCACTGCATGAATGGTGCCTTGACTGAGATTGGCTTTAGTGGAAGGGGCTGCATCTTTTTTCTCTCGTCAAAAATCTGACATTTGTGGTAGCTGGAGACTTCACTTTACATGTCTGCAAAGATTATAGGCCAATAGTAACCTGCCCTGAGGATTTTTTGTGTAGTGGTCTTCCAGTAATGGTGTTCGCTGTAGTCGCCCTTGTGAAATTCTTTTGTGGCTTGCTTCGCATCATTCTCCAACAAACAACCCAACAACATTCCCCCAGGATCTTTCCAGTAGAACAAGTTGTCCAAGATGTAGAAATTTACTGCTTTAAGCTTGAGAAATCTTTCATGAGAAATTTACTGCCACTGACCCCTCTGAAAACTACAGATAGGTTTACATCATTAATGGTCATAGGGATGACGAAAATAATGTGTAACAGATAGCCCCCCAAAGTATGAAGTTAGAACAGAGTGATAAATGAAATACTTTTTTGAGTGTGTGTAGGGAACAAGGAATAGTCGGTCGGAAACCTGCCAACAAACAAGGAAATACACTACAATAATATATCATCATTGAGGTAGGAATTCCCATACTCAGAATACAAATGACTCAAAGCATAAATGCCGACATGCGAAGATCCATGAAAAGTAAGACAGGTCATGGCCACCAAACATACACTGTGGATCCATGTCGATATGACTCAAATCTGAACATCGCCACCAAAAATACACTGTGGATCTATGTGTTAAAGACTCAAATTTGAATATAGCCATGAGACATACAATGTGGATCTATGCAATAGTACAAACTGAATAAACTCCAACGCAACCTGAATCTGTCAGAAAATATCCAGGGTCTTCATCTCCACCACTCTATAGTACGAATCTAACCATGTGAATACATGTGTCGAAGTCAAACATGGTAGAAACCACTTGATTACCAGTCATTAGTGTATACCATTAACAAGCATGAGGGAAATCACCATTAATGTCAATGACTCCCAAGTTACACTAGTACAATCCCACGAATGTGAATTAATGAGTTGAAGTCAAACACTCGACGGAATCTCCCGATCAGGGGTCAATAATGAAAACCCATTGTCGAAAGCGAGGAAACCTGCCATTGAGGTATGCAAGTTCCAAGGTAGCAATTAATTTCTAAGTCTAATTCCTGTATAATGATTTGAAGTCGACAGAAAAAACTCGTCATAGGAGGGCCTTAATGTATCCCCCATCAATGAAATGAAACAAGTAACAAGATTTGATGTAGATCAGAATAACAAGTGATTCAGGACTGACTCAGGGACGACCGACACAATAGAAGGCTTAAAGAATGCAAACATGGCTGATGAAATAGAAGGCTTTTCGGGTTGAACTTCTTTTTGAACATATTGACGACACGACAACTGTCTTGGAAACATTGAGTCAACAACAGGGATCACAGACCAATTTGTAATCTTATAAAGGAGTATGATCAAGAGACAAGTAGATTTTCCAACCTAGATGCAAAGCGAGTGAAAGGGTGTCATGCTCAAAAGTGACTCTTCCATGAAATACATGTATAGACACATTTCTTTCCCAATTTCCCCCCCACCATTTCTGGTGAGTACCTCTTTATTTTTATGCAAGATTGAGGAGTATAACATATGCTTGTCAATTTAAGCTCATCCTTCAGATGAGTCCCTCGGAGTATGTTTAACGAACCCTAAGAAGGAGTGGTTCGATCCCACATGGGCCTTTCAATGTTTGTTTTATGAGTCCAAAGAAAGAAAACTCAGGGTTTTTTCATGTTTATAGAGTCTAAAAAACACTTAAAGAGAACTCTCTCAGTTCCTTTTTCGTAAAGTGGTTTGACGAAACTGAAAAAGAGATAAACTATTGCTCAACAGATGTTTTCTTCAAATACTTTTACGAGCGTGAAAAGAACAAGATCACTCTGTAATCTTTTCATGTTTAGAGAGTCTAAAAAGAGATTAAAGGGAACTCCAGGGGGTTCCTTTGTCATATAACCTTACGAGTCTGAAAAAGTGATAAAATTATACTCAGTTACATTCTCACGTATTTATGAACAAAATAAAGAACAAAGACTAAGCTCAATGACTTATTCTCATGTATTTATGAGCATGAGAAAGAACAAAGACTAAGCTCGAGATTGTTTCTATTTTTACGCAATCTTAAAAAAAAAAAAAACAATGCTTGGGATAGATTTTATTTTTACACAAGCTTAAAAACTAAACAAAACTATGCTTGAACCTGGTTTCATTTTTACACAATATTGAACCAGAGGAAACTATGCTTGAGGTAGTTGGTTTCATTTCTACACAAGCTTGAACCAAAGTAAAAACTATGCTTGAACTTCCCAACACATTATCCATGAATTCGCATGGTTGGTACTTATCCCCCAGCTTAAGAAGCTAGCGAATCAACTTCATCATGAACTACAGAGTCTAAGGCAAATGCCCCCCAATATTCGTTTCATCCAACTGCAAAGGAGAATGAAATGAAGCTTCAAATACTAGACGAAGGACTTGACTCAAACAGAGAGGGGGAAAACTATTTCATTTTTTAACGATCTTGACATAGAAACCAGAACTATGCTCGTAACCTCTGTTTCATTTTTTAACGAGGTTGCCATAGAGACGAAAAACTATCCTCGTAAGTGGTTTAATTTTTTAACGAGCTTGAAATCAAAAAACCATGCTTAAGTCTAGTTTCATTTTTTAACGAGATTGAAATCAAAAAATCATGCTCATAGACTTTTGTTTCATTTTTTAACGAGGTTGCCTCAGAGACTCAAAAAACATCCTCGGCTTTCTTCTTGATCATGGATTCCAAGAGGACAATTCTCTGGAAGGACACCATGTCAAGGGACAAAACTCGGTCATGGATTCCAAGAGGTCCTCACTGGAAGGAAGAAACACACTCTGGAAGGACACCATGTCGAGGGTTGTGAAAGGAGTAAAGAGATCAGGCTCTAACAATCCTATCGAAGAGATCACCATGTCAACTAATAGATCTAACTCATCAGAAGTTGAATCCATGGGAGACAATGCCACATAATTGACCTATGGCGGGGGCGATACTGTCTGCATATAATAACCATTAAGGGAGGTAATCCAATCAGGACCGATGAATGAAAGTTGATCAATAGTCACCATTCTTCCATCATGAGGGAAAAATATCACACGAAAAGGGTGGACACAATAGATTTCATGGCATAGACATAATCTCTCCAAAGGAGTAAAGAGAAATCCAAGGGGTCTTGGACTACCATGACATCAATAAAGACAGTTTTCCCTCCCAAAGTTACAGGAAACTGAGGAAGGGTCCCTAAAGGTTGACTGGTTCTTATGTTAAAAGCTGACAGATTTTGTGTACTGGCACAAGCGGAGGAAAACCCAAAGCTTTCCAAGCAAAGGAGGAAAAAATACTAACGGATGCACCTTCATCTATCAGTGTCTGAGGAACGTCTCAACTACAAACCTGTACTATAATCTGGAAAGGAATTTGAGAGGGAAGACGAGGTCCAGTTAGCACACCCCAATCAAAATGGATGGCCTCATTACTTGGAAGGGGTTCCATGGGAGAAGGAGGAATACCCCCCGACATGGCAGACTATGTATCAACGAGAAAAACGTGGGAAGTATCGGGTTTACTCTTGAGCGGGAGAGTAGGATCGACTGATGATGAGATCAGATCGACCACTTGGGTTGCATTCTCCAAGGAGAGAATGGGATCGATGCCTGGAAAAGGATTGACCGCTTGGGTTTCACTCTCTAACGGGAGAGTGGGATTGATTGAGGATGGGATTGGATCAACCACTTTGTTAACACTTTCTAAAGGGAGAGTGGGATCGACCGAATATGGGATCGGATCGACCACTTTGTCAACTAGTTCAATTAAGGACGTGACCAGATTGACGACATGATCAATCAGATTGACCAACGATGGGTCCAGAGTGATCATTCCATCAACTACAGGGGGGTTGAGAGAAAACTTATGATAAGCAGCTGGAAGTTGAGGTTGTGAAATAGTCATGTCTTTCATTAATTTTGAGGCTTTGTCTATATGAGGGAAAAGGTGAGTTAGATGGCTCCCTTTGCATAACATACACAGGAAATTAACTCTACTTTTCTTCTTCCCAATGGTATCATGACTAGTTGACGAGAGGTCATCAACATGTCGTTCAAAGGCTGGTGACATGGGTTGGTCAGGGTGTGTAGACCATACTTCTATAACCTTTGATAGACCAGGGCAATCCTTAAGAAGATGGTTACCCTTACAAAGCTTGCAAGGGTACTTGGGCTTACGAGTTGTTTGGGTGATCTTGACACCATCAACACTCCCAACACAATTAATAGTAACTGGTTGTTTTCCAACATGTTTGACAATGGTTGAAGGCTTTCAACCTTGTTTACCTTTCTTCTTCTTAATATTTCTTTTCTTCTTCTTCTTATTCACCGGGTTACTAAATTCAGAACTTTCACTCGATGAAGAAGATGAAAATGAAGGCGACCTTGCAAGCAAAGAAGGCGAAGAAAACCTTACTGGTGAAGGTGAAGGATCAACATAAGGTTGATGCTCTTGGGGGGAAGTTCTTACGATCAAAGAACTTACTACATTTGGGATTACCTGAGTGGAAAACAACCATACCAGTAATCCAATTGTGAGACCTGGAAGGCTCAAAGTAGCGATGTGAGGAGGACCAATGTTTCTGTAAGAAGGAAAAACAAAAGGTTCCCCTAGAGCAGAGGTTCCTTCATTGGTCATTTCGGGAACTGACACCATTAAAAAAAAAAACTAGAGGTTCCTTCATTGGTCATTTCGAACCCACACCATTAAAAAACCAATCTAGAGTCCACTAGATTTTTAACGTGTGTTGTTAAAAATCTAGTAAGCAAGCAGAAAAACAAACCTTCTCACAATGAGCACACTATTGGTGATGAAATCCAACGCTATGAACAATGTATGGGATGATAGAGCGGGTGGAATGTTGATTCACCTACTTAACCTGACTTACACCCGGGTTCAATCTCCCACACATAATTGTGGGTATACCTCCAAGGATCCCGAGTGAGTTTATCCACCGTCGATTCCAGGTACCATCAATACTTTCCCCTCCACAGTCAACTCATGTAAAGACCCTAAATATATAGGCTACTAAGGTTACCAATTCACAATGATGCTTTGGGAAACAACCGAAGGCCCGATCCATATGCAAGGGTGTAGGGTATATCTAGCCTGTAATCAACTCGAAAGGATTCCACCTATCATTGTGGGTATACCTCAGTAAGTGACCCCCATATTACATGTAATATCTACACCAAGACCAACAGCAAGATGAGTAACTCTCACAGCCTCAATGACCCTGGATTGACCCTCATGTTAGCTGGGCCTCTGTGACAAAAAATGTAATAAATAAGTGGATTTAACCGCTCCCTAACTCAATATTCTATGTTTGTTTGCAACTTTGGAAAGTTATATTTCACACCTATTCCAAATCCCTACAACTAATATAATGTAGGTTTGCTACCAAAAAGAATAAAAAATGTCTAATCAGTTTTTTATAAGGGCTTTATTTTATGGTTGTTTTTATTCAATAGGAAAATGGCGTGAACAATATGGTGTTTTGACCGACTCGAAATTTATGCAAAGAGATGAATATGCAATATTTTCATTTCGATGAAAGCTATGCTACGAGAAGGAGAAAACATTTATCATTCCCAGATGCACAATGTTCCAAAATCTTAAAACTCATCAATATCAATACTCTCAAGAAATGAGCAAAAAAACTTGTACACCAATGCATGATTCATGCCCCCCCCTCTACTTCAAATGCAATTCCACTACTTCAAATACAAGGATTCCCCCAATCTAATATAAAGAAAGAAATTAAATCTTTTTGTTTCAAAAATTTCACTAAAAGCAATAATGAACTTTCTTAAAAAGAAAGAAACCCAAACTAAAAGTTTTCTTTTAAAGAGAACTATTCAGAGGAAATCTGATCTTTCCCTAAACAATTCTAAAGAAAACACATGCTTTGTAACTAAAAGACACTCAAAGAAAGAGACTAATCCTTCAAAACCAAACAAAGCAAAGACGGCTAAGAGAAACTCAAAGAATGTCAAGCAGACTGTAAACAGATCAATATAGGCTCCAAAAGTTCAATCCAGCTGATCAAAGAAAAACTGGGCATCAAAAGATAGGAAATCCTAATTCCAAACAAAAATTTCAAATGGGTTTGTAGCCTAGCTATAGGGTGTAGTGCGAAAATCAGTGGAGTTCGCAGGATGGACACAGGTAGGGTGCGAACATGTCGCACTAGATTACACAATAGGGTGCGAAACTAAGGGGTTTTCATAGGATATAGACCAGTACAATGCGAGACTACTTGAAATCAAAGAGAATTTGGAAAAGGAAAAAAGAGTCTAAGTGAACTTTCATATCCAGAGAGTCTGGATGGATCTCCCACAGACTCATAAACCAGAAAACAAGCAATCAAAGCAAGGGAAACTAGACTAACTAGGAAACAATTCGTTCCCCAATGGAGTCACCAAATTTTTTATTGGATAAATCGGTAGGTGCAGACACTAACTGATCTCCCTAGATCCACCTAGATATAGAACAAAACACACCAGAACATGACACTTTCCTTAAGTTTTAGATATTGAATCTACTAACTAAAGAGGGATAGGTGACATACCATTTAAACGTCGCTTCCTCTCGCCATCGCCATCCTAGCTCTGTTCCAACACTCATACAATGATGATCCTGCAAAAGAACGCAACTAAACAAAGTGATAGTAATAGCATAAACTCAATATAAATGTATGTATGTGATCAAGGAATCATACAATAAAACAAAACAAGCTTTATAGGAAAGAATCATATTACTGTATCATATTAAATGTGTAAGAGAGATTACAACCGTGGCCTTAATGTCGTAAGGTCCCTTCCAACTGTCCTTCGTTCCCCACAAACTTCCACTCCAAGAATTCTGAGAGTATAGATCTGATAATATTCACAATCTATCTTGACAAAATGGCTCATCTAGCCAAGCTAACAATCTCCAAAGCTCATCTCATCCTAGCCAATCCAAAAAGCTAACTTTTTCCATGAGAGCTCCTCTCCTTTTATAAGTTGAAGAGGATAAGGTGAGGAGTTTAGGATGATCCCACTAAATCATGAAAGCGAGTAAGATCCAAACCATTCGGATGCCACCTCACCATGGAAGTTTCTCCTTCTAGAAGCATCAAGAAGATGCTCATTTTTTCCACGTATGAGCATTTTCGCACCCTCCCTATATAGAAACTTGTGAACACTTCGCGACCTAGATATGGTGTAGCCTATGAAAATCAGGCATTCTCGCACCCTGCCTATATAGAAACCTACGAACATCCTCTTTAATAGGGATTTTTACAAAGGAGAATGCAACTTATTTTCTCAGGAAAAGTTCTTCTCTCTTATTTCTTCAGGAACTCAGGCCACTGACCCCTCTGAATACTACAAACAGGTTTACATCATTAACGGTCATAGAGATGACGAAAAAAATGTGTAACAGTAACCATTGAGCCCATTGATTTTTATTTTCTGAGGAAAAAGACCTCAAATATGTTTCCAAACACTTTTGACAACTTATGTTTGACCATCAGTCTGGGGATGATAAGTTGTGATGAGATGAAATTGGGTGCCTTGTAGCTTGAACAGTTCTTGCCGAAAATTGCTGGTGAAATTTGGGTTGCGATCAGAAACAATAGAACGTAGCATGCCATGAATCTTGAAGACCCGATCCATAAAAAGTTGAGCCACCATGGAAGATATAAATGGGTGTTGAAGAGAACAAAAATGAGCATACTTGGAAAGGCGATCAACAACTACCATGATGACTAATTTATTTTCCGATTTGGGTAAGCCTGTAATAAAATCCATAGAGATATCCCTCCAAATAACAGGTGGAATCGAAAGCGGTTGTAGTGTGTCTGGAGAGTTGAATGTTTCACCCTTGTTGCGTTGGCACACATCACATTCAACTACAAAATTATGAATTTCTTGTTTCATGCCATCCCAAAAAAAATACCGTTTGACCCTGTCATAGGTTTTGGTAAACCCGGAGTGCCCAGTTGTGGGTGTAGCATGAAGCTCAGAAAGTACCATGGATTTAAGTTTGGATTGTTTGCTTAAATACAAATGGCCTTTGTATTGAATCTCATCATGGAGCCAAGAGTACCCTGGGGAAGTTGGAGCATTGGACTGCAATTTTTGGATCATCTGTGAACTTTTGGGATCGTGTAGCCATTCCTGGTGGATGGATTGGAGCCAATCTGGTATAATGAAGGAAAGAAAAAAAAGGGATTCGTCATCTTCATACTTTCGGGAAAGTGCATCCACAACCACATTGTCTTTTCCTTTTTTGTAAATGATCTCATAATCATATCCAAAGAGATTGGTCACCCATTTTTGTTGCTCTGGGGAGGAAATTCGTTGTTCCATAAAATACTTGAGGCTTTGATGGTCTGTCTTAATTTGGAAGCGTTTCCCCAATATATAAGGGCGCCACAAATCAACGACATGTAGAATAGCTAACATTTCCTTTTCATAGATTGATTTTCCCATATTTCTTTCAGACAGTTGCTTGTTGGTAAAGGCCAAAGGCTAACCCTCTTGCATAAGGACAACACCAATTCCTTTCCCTGAAGCATCACATTCCAAGAAAAAGGTCTTTGTGAAATTAGGAAGGGTCGGGACTGGGGTGGTGCACATGGCCATCTTCAAGGTTTGAAAATCTTGAGCCACGACTGGAGTCCAAGTGAAAGAGTTCTTTTTTAAGAGTGTAGTGAGAGGTGCTGCAATCTTTCCATAATTCTTAACAAACTTGCAATAATAACCTGTTAAGCCCAGAAATACACGCAAGATTTTGAGAGTCTTTGGGTGAGGCCAGTCTTGCATAGCTTCAATATTTTTAGGATCCACCCTGACACCATCCTTTCCAACCAAATGACCCAAGTACTTGACTTCTTAGGCGCCAAAAGAAAATTTAGATTGTTTCAGGAAAAGTTGGTGCTGAGAGAGTAGATGGAGAACTCGATCCACATGGGCAATATGGTATGTCCAGGTTTTTCTATAGATGAGGATATCATCAAAGAAAACTAAAAAAAATGATGGAGAAAAGGATGAAAGACATGATTCATGAGGATTTGGAAGGTGGAGGGGGCATTACACAAGCCAAAGGGCATGACCAAAAAATCACAGTGGCCCTCATGAGTTCTAAAGGCAGTCTTGGGAATGTCTATCTCTTTCATACATATTTGATGGTAGCCAGAATGAAGATCATGTTTATTAAATAAATGGGTGCCACTCAATTCATCCAAGAGGTCATCAATGACAGGGATGGGAAATTTTTATTTAATGGTAAGTTTGTTGATGGCACGAAAGTCATGACACATTCACCAAGAAACTTCTTTATTTGGGACCATGACCACAGGAGAACAATAGGGGCTTGTACTAGGGCAGATAACACCTACATTAATGAGTTCCTAGACCATTTTCTCAATTTTAGTTTTTTGGGAAAAGAGGTGACGATACAGATGGATATTGGGAGGAAGGCTTCATGGTACAAGGGAAATGGAATGATCATGAACACCATGGGAAGGAGGGAGTCCCTGGGGAGTGGAAAAGACCACTTGATGTTTAGAAAGGATGGATTGGAGGTCTTGCGGCACCGAGGGTGTCTCTATTGCTTGTATGGCATGGAGTTGGGCAATAACACTAGAATGACCTTTTTTGAGAAGCTTTTCCATGCGATAGGAACTAATGATCTCAGGTGAACCGACAGTGATGCCTTGGAACTTATATTTTTGGCCCTCCTGGTCGAATTGCATGGTTAATTCCTTAAAATCCATGAGAATGGGACCCAAAGTCCTTAGCTGGTATGCACCCAACACAATGTCACAACCGCCCATGTCGATAGGAAACACATGAGATTTGAGGTGGTAGTCACCAATTTGGAGATGAACATTTTCACAACACCCTCCACATTTCATGGAGCCACCATTGGCAATCATGATTTGGAAATTATTGACGGCATGGATGTGCAAGATACCAGATATATAAAATATGCAGAACATAAATGAAATGCTAGAAATGACAGAATAACAGTAGAATATCCAGCATAATCTTCACAATACACAGAAATGATATACGAAATAGCAACAGAAACAACACTTTGATTCATATAGCAATGTTCACAGGCCTCTTCGAGGGGGCAACCTCCAGTCGAGAAGCACTCTGTTACAATAATCTCCAATCTATGGTTTTCATACCCTCGATGTAAGTTTTAAACCTGCGAAGTAAAGCAATGCATATATATTCTTAAGCAATACAGAAATTAATCAATGGCTCATACACAGAATACACAGAGATCTTTACCGGAAACCCTCAACCGGGAAAACCTTTCTTTTTCATTAT